>WOXC01001193.1:0-169264 GCA_011680675.1 Gymnobelideus leadbeateri | reverse complement strand
AAGATGCTAGAGTGGTTTGCCATTCGTTCTCTAGCTCATTTTACAGATGAGGGAGCTAAGGGAAACAGAGTTAAGTGACTTGCCCAGGGTCACACAGTTAATAAGGGGGGCCATTTTTGAACTCAGATCTTCCTGACTCCAGACCCAGCCCTCAATCTATTGCATTACCTGGAGACTCACCCATACCCCACCTTTCATAATCCTTTCCCTCCTTCAAAGTTTAGTGCAGTCATCATTTTTTCCCTTAATGCCTTAGTTCCTCAGTTGCTAATATTATTCCCTCCTCAAATTATCTTGTATGACATTTATCTGCATACATTTTATACATACAGGATACATACTATATCCTTCCAGTAGAATGTAAACTCCTTGAAGTCAGAATTTGTTTTGTCTTTTATCTTATCCTCTGTTCTTTTCGTTTAGTAATTTTTAATGTTTGGATATTTTTTGTTTTTGTTTTTTTGTTTGTTTGTTTTTGCTTTTTGGAAGGCAATTGGGGTTAAGTGACTTGCCCAAGGTCACGAGGCTAGATTTTTTTTGTGTTATGTGTTTGAGACCGGATTTGAACTCAGATTCTCCTGACTCCAGGGCTGGTGCTCTATTCACTTCGACACTTAGCCACCCCCTAATGTTTGAATTTTTGATGCTCATTGTGGTTGTCACTGAACTTTTGGGACTACAACTACTGTATATATGGTGATCAAAAGATGTAATTATTTCATACAAAATAGCAATGACAATGTATATAGTACTTATTAAAAACAGTGTCGAGGCACAGACTTTTATTTTTTATTTGAGCAAAGTTAGTGTTATGCTAAGAAAACCTACCTAACAATTCTATTACTAATATTGAACATTTATAAGATAATAACAATATTTTACATTTATATTGAACTTTATTATTAAAATACTTTCTGTATAATAGCATCTGTGAAATAGGTAATGTTAAAATTATTGTCCCAATTTTACAGGTGAAGATGAGTCTAAAAGAGGCTTAAGTGATGATCCAGCATAATGCAATTGGGACATTAGAGCTGGTATTTAAGCTTAGGTCAATTGAGTCAAAATTCTAATTTTTTTGCCCTTTTTTTAAAAAACCAAGATAGGCTTCTTGGAAGAAAAGGAGACCTGAAAAAAGAAGATTGAATAGACCTGAAGAAATCACATGAATACTTAGATTTTTTTAATTTTAGCACTTATAAATGAGAGCTCTATTATGATTGAGCAACCATAAAAGTAAGCATATGCCCAATTTATTGAAGGATCCCTAAAAGAAATTTAAAAAAGATTCTGTCTTCCCTCTCTATTTTTTTGTTGCCTTACTTGTCATGGTGTTTATATGTTCTTTTAATAAGAGCAATCTAGTTTCCTTTTGCTGCATTTGTCCCAGGGAAAGAGGGAGAATTTGGGATCATGATGATGGTAGCTTTAAGGTTTGCAAAGGATTTTACAGTTATTTCATTTGATTCCCACAACAGTCCCATGGAGGTAAAGGTTATCATTATCTCCATTTTGCAAATGAAGAAATTGAGGCTAAGAGTCTAAATGACTGGCCCAGGATCACGTAGCTAGGAAGTGCTGGAAGTAAGATTTGACTTGAAGTCTTCTTGATTCTAGGTCCAACACTCTACCCATTGTACCCCCTAGCTTCCCAAGATGTTTAGATATGTTTGACAAATTCATAGGAATTTTTTAAGGAAAATCCACTGAGATCACTCTGTGTGCATAGGATTGTTAGCCATTGTTGGGTATACAAAGAAGTTGAGTTTGCCATTTAAACTCTTTGAAATGTGACTGCAGCCTACTCTTCCAGGTTTGTTTCATATCACTTACCTCTCTACACTCTAAGCTTCAGCACAAATGGTTTACTTGCTGTAGCTAAAACTTGGCATTCTACCTCCCTGCCTTAGTACCTTTGAATGGGCTGCCCCCTATTCCTGGAATGTATTCCATCCTTTAGAATCCCTAGGCTCCTCTAAGTTCATGTGCCAGTGACCTTCTATGGGAAGCCTTTCTTTATTCCTCCTAGTTGTTAGGTCTTCCACCCTCCCTTATGTTGTATATAAATATCTGTTTGCTTGTTTTATCCTCCTTGTCTCCAGAGAATATTAGTTTCTAGAGAAACATATTTGTTCTATTATTGAGTGTCTGACATGTAGTAGGCACTCCATAAATGTATGTTGGATTGTTGAAGATGACTTGCATTAAAATAATTAGAAAATCACACAATGAAAAATATAGCTAAGTATGATTATATGGTACACAAATGGAAAATTTAAGTAATGATATAAGACAGTGAATGCTAGGTTCCAAGTGAATGATATTGACAAGTAATGCTATAGTTTAGAGGTGCCAGAGAAATTACTGTTTTCTGTAGTGATCAGGGAAGTCCTTCATAGAAGAAAAGGAAAGTGTGACAAACCTTTAGATATTGGCAGGACTTGTATGAAGGGAGAGACTTTTTTTCCAGGCAAGGGAATAGCATGAAAAAAGGAATAATGATAGAAATGTGAATGTTCAGGCATGATCAGGTATCCAACTGCATAGATGGAAAAGTTCTTGTTTATGAGTAGTGGGAGATGCTATTGAAAAATTCAGTTTGGGTAAGATGGCCACAACCAAGAAATTTGGACTTTATCATTTGGGTAATTCATATTTATTGATAGCTTTGATCAAGGAAATGTCAAGTGTGAGTAAGGTAAATGAGGTAGCAATGTGCAAGGATTAGACAATGATATAAGGACAGGAACAGTCCAGAGAGGGTGAAATAATAAGATATTTGATTTAGAGCTTGAAGGGACCTTAGAAGTATCCAGTTCTGTTTTCTCATTTGAAATATGAGGAAACTGAGAATGAGAAAGTTTCAGGCAATGGGAACAGCGAGGCATTTGCAGCTGGGTTTAAATCTTGACTCCACCACTTCGTGCCTATTAAATTACTTAACATCTTTAATCCCTTACAGTTTTGTACCTATGAGCCTATGCTTTACCAGAGGTCAAGATTTGGACCCAAGTTATCTAAGCAAGGTTATCTATATAATTATATGTAATAATAATCTATGTAATGTATCCAAATAATAATCTAGGGCCTAAACTGGAGTAGGGATAATGAGAATAGAAGAAATGATCATCAGAGACATTATGGAGGATGAATTACTGATGAAATTTAAGAAAGGTGATGAAGGAAAAGGAAGATTAAAAAAAGGGTGAAAGACTAATGAAGATTTAATATGTTGACATAGAACATAGAATTTTGTCATTTTTGTTTTTAGTCATGTCCAACTTAGCAAAGATATTGGAGCGGCTTGCCAGTTCATTTTACTGATGAGGAAATTGAGGCAAACAGGGTTGTGACTTGCTTAGGGTCAGACAGATAGTAAATGTCTGAGAATAGATTAGAATGCATGTCTTCCTGAGTCCAGTCAAGGTGCTCTATCCACTGTGTCACCTAGTTGCCCATGCTGGTATAGAAAGCTGATAAAGAAAATGAAAGGCTGAGTCAAGGGGATCCACAAACTATTCAAACCATTACGAAGTAGACAACAATCTATTATCTGAAGGATAAATAAAATCTTAAGTCTTGCTATTTGCAACTCTACGGAACTTGAAATGGTCAAACTGTTTCTTAAAATTATCTCTCTCATGATAGATAGTACTTCCATTTCCTAGATCAGTCTGTTGTGCTTTGGGAGCAGAATGGGGAGGGGGGTGGTGCTAGGAGGAATAGCTTTAACATCATATCATCCACTGTCTCCTGCTGGTGAAAGGTCAGATGTTATGAAAGCAAGTAGATAAAGGAGGACTCTTAGCTGTCTCAGTAGTCCTATGTGGTGTCCAGTTGACTGTTTATAAGCATCGGTTGCACGGGAGATTTTTTTGCTTTCACTATGAAAACGAATGGAAGAAATATTAGAATATGGGGTTTGCTGGACTTCGGAAAATTTTTCAGTTACAGAGGAGCACAGACATCACTGAAATTATTGTCTGCCTACTGAAACATTTTTATAGAACCCTACAACTGTAGTAGCTATTATGGACCAATACTGTTGTAAGGAAGAAGCAGCAATGGACCCCTTCCCTGTTTCCTTATCTGTAAAAATGAGACAAAGAAGAAAATGGCGAACTACTCCAGTATCTTTGCCAGGTGAATCCCAAATGGGGTCAGGAAGAGTCTGAAACTTGCTGTTTAAATGACACAGTCTACCAGAGGTTAGATTTTGAAAGAGAAAAGACAGTGGCATCAGTTAAATGGAGAACCTACCTCCCAACATACACACACACACACACACACACACACACACACACACACACACTCATTGGCCTGGGCTTTTGTGCTGCTTTGATTGGATAGTAACTGTAACTGATCCAGCCAAATTGTAAGGGGAATTGATGTTTATATGAAACCTAACACTTAAGTTTAAGATGCCTCACAATCTAACCAGAGCCCATGAAGGCCAGAAAACATTTTAAACATTTTCAGCATAAAGGGTTCACCCACAAGAACACTCTTTTATCTTGAAGTCTGTCTGTTTATCTGTCTGTCTCTGTTCATTCATTCATTTTTTTTCTATTCATTTATGTGCTCACTAATTTATTAATTTGTTTTATACTTCAGCTTATTGTTTTTATCAAAAGGCTGCTAAAGTCTTCTTGAAAACACAAACACAAGTTTCATTTATTTATTTATGCCTTTTTTTTGGAGGGAAGAGGGCAGGGCAATTGGGGTTAAGTGACTTGCCAAAGATCACATGGCTAGTAAGTGTTAAGGGTCTGAGGCCCAATTTGAACTGAGGATCTCCTAACTCCAGGGCCAGTGCTCTGTTCACTGTGCCACCTAGCTACCCCGAGTTTGTTGTTTTAAACAGCCTCATAAAACAACTTCTAATATTGTGCCAAGGCTGTTGTCACCTTGGTAGCATAGTATTATGGATATTGGTGCCAGAAGTCTGGTTGAGATCCCTAGAATAGGTGTAATAGAGGAAAGACAGAAAAAAATAAAGAAATTTAAAAGATAATTGCATAAATTGGGAGGATGGGGAGGGAAGGATGGTATTAGAAATGAGGATGGTAAGCTTGTGGTATTGTACAGTGACTGCCTTGACTAATGGGTACAGTGTATGTTGGAGAATAGTAGGGATGGGGGGGAGGGGAAGGTTGGGTAATTGGAGTGGAGCCATATTATTGAAGGTCTTTAAAGGTAAGTTGAGAATTTTAGAATTCGAATAGTAGAAAATAGGAAGCCATTGAATATACTTGAACAAAAGACCGTCACAATAAAAGTAACTTTGAAGGAAGATTATTTTGTCAGTCTACTTAGAGTATAGGTTGAAAGATTTACTGAAGTAAGGAAGTTTTCCAGGAGTTAGGTGATATGGACCTGGGCCCAGACTAAGGAAATGTGGAGGAAAAGTTAGATATAAGGCACATTTCAAAGGAGGAACAGCAATAATAATTATTATAATGATAGCTTGCATTTGAATTGTGCTTTAAAATTTGCAAAGCATTTTACAAATATTACCTCACACTAACCCAAGGAGGTAGATGCAATTATTATCCTCACTTAACATATTGGGATAGTTTAATGGACTTTTTCAGAGTCACACAGCTAATAAGTATCTGAGGGAAAGTCCTCACCCAAGTCTTTGTGGCTCTCAAATTCATTACTCAACCCACTGGGCCACTTAGCTATCAATAGAGCGTGGTGACTGAATAGGGTGACCAACCTTAAACATTTATTAAACACCTATCATTACCTGTAACTATTCGAGGTTCTGGAGCTAGAAAGGCAAAAATGAAAAAAAAAAAATACAAGTCCTAAAGGAGTTAAAATTCTCCCAGGGTGGGGGGTGGAGGGGAAGGAGGGACACCATGTACTTATCTAGGTAGATTAAAAAAAATGCAAGAATATGAGGGTGAGGCATTACTAGTTGGGGGAGGAGATTAAGAAAGACTCCAGTAGAAAGTATCTCTTGAGTCAAGTCTTGAAGAAAATTATGGATTTTTTCGAACAAGCAGAGGGAAGGAGGAAAGGCATTCCAGGCACTGAAGATTGTGTCAAAGTGTAGAGATGGGAAATGGAGCACCATGTAGAGGCAGCTAGATAACACAACACAGTGAAGAGAACACCTGGCTTGCAGTCAGGAAGCCCTGAGTTCAAATTCTACCTCAGATATTTACTAACTGTCTGACCCTGGGCAAGTCACTTCACCTCTTTTTGTCTCAATTTCCTCATCTGTAAAATGTGTATAATAATAGCATTTACCTTTCAGGATTGTTGTGAAAATCAAATGAAATAATTATAAAGCACTTATAGTGCCTGGCACGTACTAAGCGCTATATACACATTAGCTATTATTATGAGGAATGTAATAAGTCCAATTTTGTTTTTGTTTTTTGTTTTGCTTTTTGGAGGGGGGAAGGTAGGGCAATTGGGGTTAAGTGACTTGCCCAAGGTCACATGACTAGTTTTTGTGTTAACTGACCAAGGCTGGATTTGAACCCAGGTCCTCCTGACCCCAGGGCCAATGCTCTGTTCACTGTGCCATGTAGCTGCCCCATGAGTCCAGTTTTTTTTTTTTACTATAGAGTTCAAGAAGGCTAATAACATCCAATAATCATGGAGAAATAGGTTGGATTGAGATTGGGAAGGGCTTTAGTGGCAAATAGATGGATTTTTATTTATTTTTAGAGGTAATAATGGAGAATATTGAGTAGGGGAGTAAAAAAGATAAAGTAGTTAGAGGTACAACACATTTTTGACCTTGAATAACAGACCCATTACTCAAATGGTGCTATTGTCAGAGTCAGGGCCATAAGGAGAAGGAAAGGGCTTTGGTAGGCCTTTATTTTGTGCATGTTGAGTTTGGTGTGATAGCGGGACACCCAAATGGAAATTCTTAGTGATCATTTGGCTCATTTGATATATTAGGAAGCTGAGGCCTAGAGAGAGTTTCCTAGGGTCATATATAGGTAGTAAGTAGAAGATCTGAGACTGTCACTCAGGACCTCTGACTCCTGATCCAGAACCATATTACCATGAGAATCAATGAGCTTTGTGGTCTTAGGGAGATCAGGAAAACACTATAATACAAATAAAACATAAATAAGACATGGTAGTAAAATTTGCTTTGAAAGACTGTTCAGATGCTACCTCCTACATGAAGCCTTTCTTGATCCCTTCAGCTGCTAGTGTGCCCTACCACCCTCCCCCCATTACCTTGTATTTATGTTCTATATACAAAATGCAACTTTTGTATATAAACTGATAGAATGGGAGCTCTCTGAAGGTAAGGGCAGTTTCCTTTTTGTATTTTTATTTCTGGTGATTAGGTCAGCACCTGACACAGAGTAGGTGCTTAATAAATACTTGGTGATTAATTGTATAACTGACTGATTAAAATATATGACCTCCATTCATTAATGGTCCAAGGTTAGTCCAGAAAATATCTTTAGAGTTAGAAAATTTACATAAAGGTTTTTAGGAGGGTGGGGAAGGATCAGTAACAACAGCTGACTGAATTACTATTGTAGATGTCAAAAATTTCTCCTCAAAGCTCAGTGCTTTTAATGCATCATCTCTATAAATGTAGTAGTATGGATGCCCTGAATCGAAGTTTAGAAAAAGAGAAATTTAAGGCAGAGAGAAGTTAAGGCTATGATCTGTCCTATCCTCTCTTCTCCCACCCCTTTGCAACCATGGTCCCAGTAACACATAACGGTCAAGAGGCAAGATGGCATAGTGGTTAATTGGATTCAGGAAGACTTTGCATCTAATCCTACTTTAGGCACTTACTATTAGTGCCATGGTAACCACTTAACTTCTCTCTGCCTCTGTTTCTTCCTCTATAAAATGAGGGAGTTAGACTTAATGGTCTTTAAGGTCACTTCCAGCAGAGACTGTAGGAGCCAGTTTGGTTTTGAAAGAGTTTATTGGTCAATTCAATTGGATAGAATGTTAATCTTTCTGTACAGCCATTGCTGAAACTGTGGTGGATTGGAATTTACTTCTTGGCATTGACTCATTTAGAAGAATTCCTCTGGTATTGTGGTCTAGATAAAGCTGTACTGGAGCAGTGAAATGAGAGTTGTGAAGGATTTGTGATTTACGTGACTTGATAAAGTACACTTGATGTTGAGGGGACTTTCCAGAGTCTACAGTTTGATGAGATAGATTTCCATAAGGCATGTAAGAAAACCACAATCTTTTTATATCCACAGTACATATATATCTAAATTTAAAATGTAATGGATACCCAGTTGAGTAATTTTTTCATCAACATTTGATAGGTAAAATACCAGCCAACTTGGTTTCTCTTGTTTCTCTTTCCATTTTCAGTGGTCCTTTTCCCATTCCCTTATCTGTTTAAAATTTTACCACAATGTTGTAAAGTATTCTGAGTGAAGTACAAGCTAATGTGGTTAATTCTTTTTAGGTCAGTGGGAGAGAATGTCTTCAGTTTGGCCCAGGCTAGACTTTCCATCTATTTATGATCCCTTACTCACTCTTAAATTTTTCCTTCTTCTCATTAGCAGCCTCTGAGGAGTCCAAGATGAATCCCACTTTCTGTTCCTTCTTTCATTCCCTTAAAAATTTACTTTATGTGGTGATGGAAAAAACTATCAATCTCATTTGTCATGATTTTCATTATCCAAGGTATCTGTTTTGAGAAAAAGTTAAGTTTGAATTAATGCAGCAGAGGTTTTTTGCTGTTAGGAAAGCCCTTTTGGGAGATGTTTTCTTTTTTTTTCCTTTAGTATTTTCAATGATTATGAATCTTCTGTAGATTGATTATTATTTTCTTTTTCTGGACAGGATTCTTTTCTGAATTGGGTTTAGAAGAAAAGCATAGTTTGTTATATATTTTTTGTTTTTCCTCTCAGTGCCTTACTCTGTTTTCAGAATCCAAACTGATCAAATCTCCTTTCAGAATCAGTGTGTGATGGTCAGCAAAGTTCACAAACCTTTCTTAAGAGCTTACTATGTGCCAAGAACTGTGATACGTTCTGGGAATTAAGTACAAAAAGAAAGATAGTCTGACCCCACTAGGCGCTTACATTCTAATGGTGATATAGTACATAATCAACATTATATATAAAGTTTAGATTTCACAGACTCAAACAACTATATGGGGGTAGAGGTGGAGTTAGTCTGAATTGCTTTTTTTTTTAAGTATAACTTTTATTGGAATTTTTTTAAATTTTCAAGTTCATAAATTTAAATATGTTTGACAAATATTGTCTGAATTCCCCCCTAGGTATTAATAATAATAGTAGCTAAAATTTATGTAAAGCTTATAAAGTGTCAAATATTGTGCTAACTGCTTTATGATAATTGCCTCATTTGATCTATGCAACAACCCTGGGGGATATTATTGTTATTATTAATATGTCATTATTCCCATTTTACAGGTAAAGAAACTGATGTAATTTTTAAAAACCCATGACATTATTTATTTTTTTTAGTTTTCAACATTCATTTCCAGAAGATTTTGAGTTCTAAATTTTCTCCTCCTCCCTCTTCTCCCCACTCCCCAAGATGGTATGCAATCTGATATAGACTCTACATATACATTCATATTAGACATATTTTCAAATTAATCATGTTGTAAAGTAGGATTTAGAACCAATGGGAGAAGCCACAAGAAAGAAGAAAGAAACAAGAGAGCTTTGATATGCATTCAGACTCTTGCAATTCTTTCTTTCGATGTGAATGGAATTTTCCATCATGAGTCTTTTGCAGTTTTCTTTGATCTTTGCATTGCTGAAAAGAGCAAAGTCTATCAAAGTTAGTCATTTAACAATGTTGTTGTTATTGTGTCACTTTGATCTGGATCAGTTCATAACCATCAATTTATGAAAAGTTTATCAGAACTTTCCAGGTTTTCTTAAGTCCACCTGCTCATTTCTTATGGAAAAATTATGTAATATAATTATGAATGAATATAATTATGGAATTTCATTCATATACCACAACTTATTCAGCCATTCCCCAATTGATGGACATCCCCTCAATTTCCAATTCTTGGCCACCACAAAAAGATCCACTATAAATATTTTTTTACATGTGGGTCCTTTTCCTGTGTTTATGATCTCTTTTGGATACAGACTTAGTAAGAGGATTGCTGGATCAAAGGGTATGCATAGTTTGGTTGCCCTTTGGGCATAGTTCCAAATTGCTCTGCAGAATGGTTGGATCAATTTGCAACTCCATCAAAAATGCATTAGTGGTCCAATTTTCCCACATCTTCTCCAACATTTATCATTTTACTGTTTTGTCATGTTAGTCAATTTGATAGTTGTGATGTGGTACCTCAGACTTGTTTTTGATTTGCATTTCTCTAATCAATAGTGATTTGGAGCATTTTTCCTATGACTGTAGATAGCTTTAATTTCATCTGAAAACTTCCTATTCATATCATTTGACCATTTATCAATTGGGGAATGAATTGTATTCTTATAAATTTGACTCAGTTCTCTATATATTTTAGAAATGAGGACTTTATCAGAGACTCTGACTGTAAAAATTACTTCCCAGCTTTCTGCTTCCCCTCTAATCTTGGTTATATTGGCTTTGTTTGTGCAGAAACCTTTTGATTTAATGTAATCAAAATTATTCATTTTGCATTTCATAATGTTCTCTAGCTCTTATTTGGTCATAAATTCTTCCATTCTTAATAAATAAACTATTCTCTGCTCTCCTAATTTGCATATAGTATTGTCCTTTTTATCTAAATCATTTTTTTATTCTTTTTTTTTTTTTTTGCTTTTTGGAGGGAGTAAGGCAGGCAATTGGAGTTAAGTGACTTGGCCAAAGTCACACGGCTAGTAAGTGTTAAGTGTCTGAGGCCGGATTTGAATTCAGGTCCTCCTGACTCCAGGGCCACTGCTGTATTCACTATTCCGCTCATAGACCCTATGTCTAAATCATTTTGACTTTATTTTGGTTTACGGCATGAGATATTGGTCTAGGCCTAGTTTCTGCCATCCTATTTTCCAGTTGCAAACTTTTATAAAATGGTTAAATGACTTACCTAGGGCCATACAGCTAGTAAGTATCTGATATAGGAATTGAATTCAGGTCTTCCTGACTCCAAGCTTAGTGCTTGATCCATTGCCTCACCTAATTGCCTAGTAGAGAATCTACTTAAGTGAATAAATGAGAATTATTTGTGGATAACATAAGGATATGTGGCCTTGGACAAGTTCTCTGGACTTCAGTTTCTACATGGAAAAATTAGTTTTACTAAAAAGCATCAGTATTATTTAATATTTAAAATTTCAGAAGAATTTTTGAAGAAATGAAGGGAGGAAAAACCTAGTTTTATGCATTTTTAGAGTCACTGAATTTCATATAAATAATAATTTATATAAAGAGGACTAGTTTATCTGGAGGAAATTTCTTTTCCACGTTATTTCAAATTCATTAGTGGAGTCTCAATTAATGATATTTCATTGTATTAGAATACTAGAGACTTTAACCTCAGGTCTAACTTGACTCATCTTGAGACCCTCATTCTCCAAACCATTGCTTCTTCAGTGCCAATTCATAAAAATAACAAAAATCTTTGTCAGTGCAATATATTATGTTATTGATGGCAAGAAGGGCATCTTGGTATAGTGGAAGACTTTTTGGCTTCTTAGTCAGGAAACTGAGATTTTAGATTCAGCTTATTTTTCCAAATAACTAACTTTATGACATTGAGGAAGTTTCTTGACCTCTTGGGGCTTCAGTTTTCTCATCTCAAAAATGATGGGAATGTACTCAAATTTTATGATTATATAATCTATTGACTAATAAGAATTCTTTATTTTCTATTTAACTGAAGAAACTAGGCCTTATTTATATAACATGAAGAAGAACACAACATTTTAAGTCAACTGACTACTTGACTTGAGGTCATCTTAACTATACAACTAGATAACTGGATGGTTGATCTGACTGGTGGTGTAATCAACCAATCAATCAATTGTAGTAAGCACCTAAGTTCTGGGGATACAAAAAGAAGCAAAGGACAGTCCATGCCCTCAAGGAGCTTACCAACTAATGGGGGAGACAAACAACAAGCAAATTATATACAAACAAGATATATACAAGATATATAGGAAATGATTAATGGAGGGAAGGCCCTAGAATTAAGAGGGATTATGAAAGT
This sequence comes from Gymnobelideus leadbeateri, assembly GCA_011680675.1. Classification (NCBI taxonomy): domain Eukaryota; kingdom Metazoa; phylum Chordata; class Mammalia; order Diprotodontia; family Petauridae; genus Gymnobelideus; species Gymnobelideus leadbeateri. The sequence continues at coordinate 157,113 of WOXC01001193.1, read as the reverse complement.
GCAGAAAGAACTAGGTAAGATTTCCTTCCTCTCTACTCTTTAAAAACAAAACAACCAAAAAACCCTGAGTAATCAAATGATCAGAATTAAAGATTTTAAAATAATGTCTATAATACAAAACTATCTCCTTGCCTTGTATTTTTCTTAATTTTAAATACCTTCTATAGGTTTTGGAAAATTATGGCTTCCTTTAGAAAAAAATGCCCCCTTCAAACTCCTTTATTAGTTGACATCTTTTTGGATAGGCAGGCAGGGAAATGATGCTTTGACTGTGACCACTAGATATTTGCAAATTAGGGACCTTACCAACATTTTCAATAATTTTAGTATTTAAAAGCTTGGGAACAATTTGGGTTGGGACTCCAGAATTTTTATTGATGATGAAATTTTATGGTGTTCCTTCAAGTTGGAAGCAAAATCAGGGAGCTAGTCTGATCAAAGCCTCATAGAAGTTTCATTTTTACCAACCATACCACAGAAACTTTACTACTTCAGCAGAGGTGTTCCACTTCATCTTTGTGAGAGCCAAAGAACATCATATCTCAAACTATATAATATGTATGGAATCCACTTCCAGTGGCCAATGACCCAGATGAGTGGTACCAAATTGTCTAGGAAGACTCAAGTTTGAAAATTGAGCCAAACACCTATCACTTTCTCCAGATAACAGGACAAGATCTGTGTAGTTATTTTTGTAAATTAAGCACGTGATTATAATGGAAAAGACCTATGTTCCTTTTTAGTCTTTTTTTTTTTTTGCTTTTTTGGAGGGCAATTGGGATTAGGTAATTTGCCCAAGGTCACACAGCTAGGTTGTTGTTTGTGTGTGCTTTAAGTGTCTGAGGCCGGATCTGAACTCAAGTCCTTTTGACTCCAGGGCTGGTGGTCTACTCACTGCGCCACCTAGCCGCCCTTTCCTTTTTAGTATTTATTGCCAAAATGCCCTTAGCATGCCTCGTTCACCCACTGAATAATCTAGATTCTTCTGTGACCACATTTTCAAATTAAATTGCAAAATATGTTTAAATAGTACCCCCCCACACACACATACCTATACCTTAAATGATAGAAGACATGGAAGAAAAACACAGTTACTATATGAATCCATGATTTTCATTTCATATCCTGTGAAATAATATTTTGAAAGTATCTCTTCTCTAGAATTTTACAAGAAAAATTAGCTAGATAGCTCATGAAGCTTGCAGTTTAGTTGTACTCTGAAACACATATCAATTTACATAAATTGTACTGAATGATTGACTAATGACTTCATTGAAGGTCTTTGAAGAAGAAAGTGGATAAGTACTGAGCTAGAAAATGTATGATTCAAAAGAGATCACAAGGGGCCTTGGGAACTTAGTTATAAGAATATTTGTATAGTCTGAATTTTATGAAGAGAAGTTACTTGTTTCTTTTCTTTGGGTACCATGGCAACTAATCCTTAATCATACTCTTATTATTTTATTGCTCATAGTTTTAGTAACTTAACAGGCCATATGCTTTTTGTGTTCCCTAGTGTTAACTTATTGTTGAAGTAATCCTGGAAACTTGAAAAGATCATCATCTTGTATTATACTGAAAATTTCAGTGGGGTGTATGGTTAGATAATGGACTTGCATATACTCCAAAATGGATATATTGGTGGCAATGGGGATGGGGGTGATGGAGTTTGATATAGCATTACAAATCTTTGCTGTCAGAAAACATTAGCAAGTTTCTGTGACACCAACCTCCCAGTCAAGTATATTCATCTGACTAACCACATTCAAATTTTTTTGAAGCTTTCAGATGTTCATTTCTGGGGAACAGATCATGAATATGAATCATAAAGATTTAGCAAACTTAAGAAATTGAACTTTCATTCTTTAAATCTTGAGAAAGCACTATTTATTAAATACTACTATCTCAAAGAATTCACATTAGCAGCTTAAACTACTTCTCAAACTATATATCTTATTAAAGATATCATTCTGTTGCTACAGCATAATTTATACCTTGGGTTTGACCTTTATTTATATCTACTTTTAAAATCTTAATTATAGTCTCCAAAATCATCACCTGGGGAAGATCAATTTTTTGAATGTTGTTCTCATTGATCTTTATGGACAATGTTTAAGTTATTAGGAGGTAAAAATTATCTTTCTTCAAATAGAAAAAATTATAGTTAGTTCTGTACCATTTAGTGTTGGATTATTCCACAAAGCACCTTAGTTCCATTAGCATGGGGAAAAACAAAATTTTTGCCTTTCCCCAGGGAAACATAAGGGTGAGGAAAGAGAAGAAACAGAAGGATTCTGTCACCCTCTGGGATCTCTGTCTGTTACTGGCTTGATACTATGGAAATTTGCCACACAGAGGTAATCCAATGTTGGCATTATCCCATATCACATCAGGGGAAGAACCCAAAGTAGGAACCAGTCTCAGTCTACTTTTGAAACCAATAAGAAACACTTTGCCATCAGTAAAAAATAAATAGAAATTGGTGAGAGATCTTTGTTTTCAACATTAACATTCAAAGTTGTTTTTTTTTTTAAATTCTCTGCATTTGCTTGGCTAAGTATTATTGAACACCAGCCCTGGAGTCAGGAGGACCTGAGTTCAAATCCAGTCTCAGACACTTAACACTTACTAGCTGTGTGACCTTGAGCAAGTCACTTAACTCTGGCCTTCCCTCCTCCAAAAAGCAAAATAAATAAAAATAAGTGTTATTATGATTGCATACATACTCACAATAGAGCTTTCCAGCATGTCTAAAGTTGCATCAGAGAAGTCTGATAATCTCCACTATTCCTTTAAGGGTAATTTCATTCTTTAAGGAATGTAGAAGTATTATTTTCTATATTATTGCAAGATGCTCTATCTTCGGGCTATAAAATATGTTGTTAATTTGATGGAAAGCCCTTGAGTTTGCAGGCAGGGATTGCAATTTTCCATAGCAGGGAATATTTGGAAGACTGCTATTCAAAGGTAATACAAAATCTTGAGGGGTCTTTATGGGAACTACTTTTTAGGGCAAAAAGCATCTCACCGGTGAAAGTGAGGGAGGATGATTTCCAGATGTTGAAATGCTTGTTTTGGCAGCTGTTACAGAAAACTGAAACATGTGTTGGCAGAAAAGCTAGAAAGGAAGTAAAGTACTGATGTAAGAAGCATCAGGCACACGGCAGGCAAGACACGAAGAACATGGAAACTGGTGATGAATGGAAGAGAAAGACAGAGAGGAGAGGGAGAGAGACAGAAAGAGACAAACAGACAGAGACAGAAAGAGAGAGACAGAGAGAGAGACACAGAGAGAGAGACACACACACAGACCCAGAGAGACAGAGAGAAAAAGAGACAGAGAGACAGAGACAGAGAAAGAGGAGAGAGAGACAAAGGGAGGGAGAGAAAGAGACAGAGAGAGACAGAGAGACAGGGACAGAGAGAGAGAGAGGAGAGAGAAAATAAGGTAGTTAAGAGTAGACAGTGGAAATTTGCTTCTACCCTGTGATATATACCTAAAACCACTTACTGAGGTGAACTCTATTACCTTCCTTTCTCCCTTTCCTTTTCACCCTTCCTTTACTCTTTAATCCCAAGCTTTTCCAATGACAAGGACTATCTTTCGCCTTTCTTTGTATCCCCAGCACTTAGCATATATTAGGTATTTAATAAATGCTTCTTTTCTGACTGGTAGGAAACAGTTCCTGAAAGAAGCCCAGAGCCTGATAAAATTTGCTGAAATCCTGTATCTAGTACTGCTTCTTACTATTGAAATGCCCTCTCTTCTGCAACCACCACCTCTCCCCCATACCCCCAACTCATTTTGCTCCTGATCTTCACAGAAGTTTAAAACACATGGGGACAAAAATTACTTTTTGCTTTTTTTTGAGGGCAATTGGGGTTAAGTAACTTGCCCAAGATCACACAGCAAAAATTACTTTTAATGATGTACTGAGATACAGTGGGTCAGTGCCAAAAGGGCTACTCTAGGATTTAGGAAGAGCTGGGTTCAAACTCTGCCATTGACATGACACATACTAGCTATGTGACCATGGAAAAATCATTTAGTTTTTCAGTCTCTCCAGTAACACTCTAAGACTCTGAGTTTCAAATAACTTACTTAGCTGAATAGGTAGAGTGCTTCCACTCTGAAGTGCTTATATTCACAGGCTTCAGTCCCAAAGTCCACAAACTATAGGCTATAGTTATAACTATGGGGAATAAATTATTATTTAAACCAAGAATCAAGACACTTGGTTGGACAAAAGAGTAGTTTTTCCCCCATATAACCTTATAAGTATACAGTTTCCTTCCCTCCCCCTCAAGATCAGGACTATCCCAGTAATATATGATACGTAGTTGCTATAGTTAAAAATAATCTAAACAATGTTAATAAAATTGTTCAGTTGTTTCAGTCATGCCCATTTGGGGTCTGTGACCCATTTGGGGTTTTCTTGCAAAGATACTAGAGTAGTTTGCCTTTTCCTTTTCCAGCTTATTTTACAGATGAGCTAGTAAGTATCTGAAGCCAGATTTGAATATAGGAATATGAGTCTTCCTGACTCCAGACTTGGCATCTCTCTCTCTCTCTCTCTCTCTCTCTCTCTCTCTCTCTCTCTCTCTCTCTCTCTCTCTCTCTCTCTCTCTCTCTCTCCCCCTCTCTCTCCCTATCCCTTTCTCTTTCTCTCTGTCTCTCCCTCCTTCCCTCCCTCCCTCCCCCTATCATCATCATCATCATCATCATCATCATCACAACAACATTGGGAGGTAGGTGCTATTATAATCTTTGTCACACAGATAAGGAAACTGCCGCAGAGGTTAAGTAGCCTGCCCAGGGTCACTGAACTATTAAATTTCTGAGGTAGGATTTGAACTCAGGTTTTTCAAACTCCAGGTCCATCTTTCTAAGCACTGGACCACCTAGTTGCCAGCTCATGGAATGTTAGCTGGAAGGAACATTTTAGATGGTTTTATTGTGGGATTTGAGCTCTAGAAATATAATGGAGTAAAAAGTAGATATGGAGTAAGGAGACTTGGGTTTGATTCCTGACTAACACTGGCTGTGTGATTTTCGGCAAGTGTGAGCCTTTCTGCTTCTTGGTTTCCTCATCTGTAAAACAGGGGAAATGTTTCACTGCCTACCTGAGTTGCAAGGAACATGCTTTCTAAACCTTAAGGTGCTATATAATTGCCATTATTGTAATCGGTGTCAGAGTCTCAAATGTAAATTTAAGTTTTCCAGTTCCAAATCAGAAATCTTAACCTTGCAGTGGATGAGAGGTGTATGACTTTGTCAGAGTATCATAGATCTAAAGCTAGACATGACCTCAGAGGTATCTAGTCTAATCCTTTCATCTTACAAATGAGAAAAACATCTGGCAGTGTCTTATGTCACATCAGTTTAAGAATCAGGAGTAGGAACCAGAGGCCCAGTGAGCCTTGCTCAAGATGTAACTTGCTCAAGATTCCAGAGTGTCAGTGGCAAGATTTGAACTCAGGTCCTTTGACTCCAGAGCTAGTGTATGCCATCTCATTCTTACAAAGTTTTTATAAACATGAGAAAGTATATATGTGAATTGGTAATTGCTGATAACTTTTGGGTTACTTTTGGTTAAACTATAATAAATATCTTTTTAAAAAATTCATTTGGACTCCTCAGCGTTATTTGGACCTTAAATGCTTTTCAGTTTGTCACCTAGATTAGGATGTTTGGAAGTGTAACTGAAAATTTGGACAGTTCAAAAGAACCTGTCCTCGGGGTGGCTGGGTCGGAGTTGGGATGACCCGGGATCGAATCTGGCCTCAGAAAATGAGCACCCACACATAAATAATGACTAGCCATGTAACCTTGAGCAAGTTACTTAACCCCAATTGCTTTAAAAAAAAAAAAGAAACCATCCTTCTAAACTCAATGGGGACTTGTGGGTGAAATAAGATAGCTACAAAGTTAAAATTTGATTTTGGAATGGAAGAAAATGTTTGAAATATTTCTATTGATCTGTTGTATTTGTGGGATCTTAATAAAACTAAATCTTTGAAAACAAGTCAAAGATACAACATACTTGTCTATTCATAGAGGACTTTGTTTTTAAAACTATATTTCATATCTCCACATATCACCTTTTCCATTTTAGGACTTTTGAGAAATTCATAGAAATATTTTGGAGGAAGTGTTTAGACCTGAGATTTCAGTGGTGTTGAGGATTCCCAGTGAAGAGATAGTCTATCAACCAGGTGATATATGGTAGAGGTGCTATATGGTAGAAATAGTTGGTACTTGTTGCTTTTAGCAGCTTTAAATTAATTTGGAAGACAGTCTGTCAACACATTAAAGGTAAATTATGATCTGGAAGATATATTCTTGGTATGTCTTTATGTCAGAGAAAAGCCTATATCCCCAAATATGACCTTTTATGTAGTCACAGAAAATATGTATATCCTTGATGGTTACAAGAAGTCACAAAAGGGCAAAAGTCAGTTTGGTTATGGAGATTGGTGCAGGAATATTCCTTTAGTAATAGGAAAACAGGCTATGAGCTAGTTGGATTTATATATATAAATCTTCAAAAAAGCACAACATTAACTAACAACCCACCTCCTTTTTTGAATCATTGCTAGGGCTAGTGAGGGTGTTCCTAACATAGGGGGTCATGGTTATCACTTCAATTTTCCACACCCAAGGAATGGACATATTTATAGCTCATAGACTATGCAAGTAGTTTTTCTGAAATTATCATTTTTAAAATTTTTATTTCCAAATATGTTTCTCCCCTTCTATCTGGCAAACTCTTTTATAACCTTCCCCTCCACTGCCAAAAAAGAGAAGAAAAATGTACATTAGCAACATTAACCAGAACATTAACCAAAATGAACAGTATATGCAATGTTCCATACCCATGATTCCACCCCTCTGCAAAGAAGGCAATTGCATTATCTCATCTATTACCTTTGGGGACATGCTTTGTTGTTATAATTACAGTGTTTAGCTTCATTTTTTCTTGTTTTATTTTCCATTTACATTGCAATAGTGATTGTGCATATGCTTTCATGATTCTATTTATTTTAGTTTGCGTCAGTTCATATAAATCTTCCCATGAATCTCTGAATTCTTCATATTCATCATGCCTTAATGGTGTAGTAATACTCCATTAGATTAATGTACTACAGTTTTTTTTTAAAGCTATTCACTAATTGGGGGGTATTTACTTTGTTTCTAATTCTTGCTACCATAAAAAGTGATAAAGCTTTTTAAAAAGTTTTAATAAATGATGTGATAACTGTATATATAGCGTACCAAGTAACCTTCACAGCAAACCTGCAAGGTATGCAGTACATGTATTCTTATTCCCAGTTTTACACATCAAAAAAAGGTAAATGACTTACCCATGGTCATACAACCAGTAAGTGTCTGAGGTGGCATTTGAATTCAGATAATCTTGATTCCAATTCACCATCTGGACTAATCATTCTCCATCATCATCAATCACAGGAATTTCCCACTTCATTTAATCACTACTTTATGACTTAGACAAATCACTTAAAAAAAAATCTATTTCCCTATGTGTGAAAATACAAATATTTTCTCTAACAGCTTATATGAGACTATTAAAATTGTTTTAGTTGATTAAAAGAAATGCACCATATAAATGAGATACTATTATTTTCTGATGTTGTCAACTCCCTTATTCATTCATAGAATTCTCCCCATTATAAAGACTAAAAGTCTTCATTATAACACTGCTGAAAACTTTGGGGAAAATATGATGGATGTTCCTGGTCCCTCTACACAAGAATTTGGATTAAGAAAGAATCTTAAAATAGCCCCAGTATAAGTGAATCTTGATTGGACATTTTGAGGGGTGACTGAATGGAGCTCTGATCCATAGATCCCTACCTTTTTGGCAATCTTCAACATTTTTCCTAATCATTGTCTATTTTAGGAACTGGGGGATTTTCCTCAGATGAAGAGAGGGAGGTTTTCTGTTATCTATCACAAGGCAGTGTGGGTTAACAGAAAAAGTAATGTATCCTGGATAAAAGGACATGATTTTGTAACTCTAGCTTGCAAGTCTTCTTACAACTTTCTTTTCTCTGGGCCTCAGTTTTCTCACCTATAAAATTAGAGGGCTGGACCATATAAATTCTAAAGTCCTTTCAGCTTCAAATATATGGTCCTTTTTCACATGTACACATATTAAAAATTATTGTATTTTGCCCTATTTTAAAGTAGTTATGTCTTGGTACATGCATGTATGTCACAAGCACTAGGAAATTGGATAAATTTGACAGATATTTCCTGGGAAATGGGAAAAGTGTAATCTTTGAAGTCTACAGATGAATTCTTTATGAACTGATATTTTCTCTTCTCCATCAAATGATGAATCCATAATACAGCTGTTTTTGCTATTTAAATAATTCTCAAAATTCCTACTTACAGAACACATGAAATTAAAAGCAATACATTTGGAAGCACATTGATTTTAATTATTGTATATTTATAGATAAGGTGCTGGCAAACTTTTTTCCCCTTAGGTATCACTTACTAGTAATAAAAGAAAACAAACATACCCACATTACAGTGACACCCAGATGGATGAGGGTGCTGCTGGAGACTCATATATATCACTTAACAAAAAATCAGAACAGCTGCTTCTAATTAACTAGAATTGTAGAAGAAATAAGGGATGCTTAGTCTGAAGAAGTGATGACTTGGGAGTCACAGGAGCATGATCTCCATGTTTTCAAGTATTTGAAGAAATTTTATATGGAAGACGGATTTGACTTGCTCTACTTGGCTCTAGAAAGTGGTACTAGGTCCAACAAATTAAAAAAAAATGTAGGCATTTATTAAGCCCTTTAATGTGCCATGCTCTGAGCTAAATACTAGAAATGCAAAAAGGACTAGACAGTCCTCATTCTCAAGGAGCTCACACTGTTGGGAAGATAACACATAAAAGAAAGTTTAGTGACATAGCAAGAAATCTTAAGAATGTTATGTGGGGCAAATGGCAAGTCCTAAAGTCAATTAAGTTATAGTGGGTAGAAGTTATAGAGAGACACATTAAAGGTCATTGTAAAGGGGTGGTGGTGCCAAAGAGTACTTGGCATGATGTCATGATGAAGATGATGATGAAGTTGGAACCAAGCAGAATAGCTGGTGATAAATGAAAAGAGAGGTGGCCTTTTGAGTCCTCTAATTGGGAGGCTATGGAAAAAGATGTTTTCAGCTCAGATCTTGACCCCTCCAATTAGATAGAAGGGCAGAAGCAATTGAGGGTACCAATGAGGTATGAATACCAAAGCTGAAACAATCTCTATGATGATAGATTTCCCTAGTGATGAGATTAAAGGGTCATGAGTTTATCCTGGGGGGTCATGATGAAAATGATGATGGAGTTGAAACCAAAACTAGCTGTTTCTGATGATAATGATGCTACTGCTTTGCTGCCTGGAGCACTACTCACTATTGTCTCACTACCAAACCCATATAGCATCCCATGGTCTGCTTAACCATTTTTCCTCCATAAAAACTTAGAAATTTTATTTTCTAATTGTTCCCTGAGGGAATAGAAGCCAGCAAACTAAAGAATTCCTACAGAAGGTCTCTGCCTATATATTTTATGTATCTAGACTAGAACCTTTCAGAGAAACCCCATATATTTTAATAAATTCCTCCACTCCACCACCTCCATATGCTGTGATCTAATGACACTGGCCCCCTTGCTATTGCTCACACATGACACTCCAATTCTTGATTCTGGGCATTTTCACTGGCTGGTCCCTATAACTGAAACATACCCTCTCTCTCTCCTCACCTCTATCTCCTGGATTCTCTGACTTTCTCAGTCTCAGCCCAAGTCTCATCTTCTTAAAGATGCTTTTCTCAGTTCTCCTTAATCTTGGTGCCTTCCCTCTGAGATTATTCCAATTTACCTTCTATACAATACTGTGTCTATGCAATTCTTTGCCTGTTGTCTCCCACATTAGATACTGAGCTCCTGGAGAGTGGGGGGTGGGGGGGTATTTTTTTTCTGTTTCTTTGTATTCTAGGTGCTTAGCATGGTTTCTGGCACATAGTGGGAACTTAGTAAATTCTTGTTGACTTAACTTGGACAAGTACTGGATTGAATTCCTGTATACAGGAAAGTGACAATATTCATATGAAAAATTTAAAGCATTTAAATGTCTCACAATAAAGAAACCTCAGGATTTTTTCTTTAAAGCATCTGGTTTTGAGTAGAACTTTGCCAGGTTAGCAAAATATATCATAAAGCAGCTGAATGAATTAACCTAATATGAAAATATTTCCATTTAAATGTTTACAAATATCTGACAAGTGTTTTATATTAATAGAGCTGATGCTATAATATAGATGAGCAACCCACTCTGCATATTAGAAATAATGAACTATGAAGAAGATAGGGTAGCCAGAATGAGGCATAACCAGGAGACAGCCTATGTCTTTCACTAGCACCCATGCAAAACCAGAGTACATGGGGAAGGTCACCTGCACGCTGGGTGGGAGATTTATGGGAAGCCTCAGATAAGAATTGCACAGAATGGGCAGATAGAGTTAGGTTACAATCTGTGTCACTGGAGAAAATATCTACATCAATGAAATTACAGAATACTGTTGATATAAAGTGGCCTTTTTGTGATAATATTTAGCCAGTGGGTGATTTCTTTACTCTCTGCCTAGTTTAGTTTGATAGAGATAAAGATACTTTGCCTTTCTGTTTGCTATACCTGGAAGTCATAAATACAATTACTCTAATCTTCAAATTAAATTAATTTTAAAAATTAAAAAGAAGCAAAAAAGCACATGGCCCTGGTTTATACTATTTAGAATTGTGTAACTGATATTAAGAAACTCATTTTAGGATATGGAATGAATATGATACTTTTTTTAGTTTAATTGTCCTTTTGATTGCTATAATAAAGCAATTTCTTAGCAGTTGATCAGATTTGATTATTTTAATTGTTTTATATTTTTCATCTTGAATATCTGAACCTATGTGGCTAGAGTTTGATGTCATCCTCTTTTCTTTTTTTCTTTCAATCTTTCGAAACATCAGGGTCTTTTCCAATGAATTTCTTTGTCTTGTTATGTGACCAAAGTATTGAAGCTTTCTTCAGGTTCAGTATTTGACCTTCCAGGAAATAGCCTGAATTAATTTCTTTAAATATTGACTAATTTCATCTTCTTTCTATCCAAGGGACTCTCAAAAGTCTTCTCCAGCACCATAATTTGAAAGTGTCAGTTCTGTGGTGCTCAACTTTACTTATAATGCCCTCATAGCTATACATTTTGTGCCACCTACATGCCCTTTGTTGGTCAGTCATTTTAGCCATGTCTTACTCTTCATGACCCTATTTGGGGTTTTCTTGGCAAAGATAGTGGAGTGGTTTGCCATTTCTTTCCCTAGCTCATTTTGTAGATGAGGAAACTAAAGCAAATAGGTTTAAGTGACTTGCTCAGAATCATATAGCTAATAAGTGTCTGAGGCCAGATTTGAACTCAGTAAGATGAGTCTTTCTGACTCCAGACCTGATATTCTATCCACTGTGCTACCTGGCTTCACCTAGTAAGTAGTTGGGTTCTAAATAATGATACCTGTGAGCCTATTTTGGGACTTCCATAAATAACTAAGACTCATGGGATATGATCCAAGGGGGACCCAGCATACATGGAATTCCAAATAACATTTCTTGATCATTTTTTGTGCCTCACTCTTGATATTACTTGATCATTCAAAATAAAATCATTTAGGAAATTGATGTTTATTTGGCAGGTGTCTGCATGATGCCAAAATTAACCTACTGAAAATGAAAAAAACAGGGGTGGCTAGGTGGCACAGTGAATAGAGCACTGGTTCTGGAGTCAGGAGGACCTGAGTTCAAATTTGGCCTCAGACACTTAACACAAAAACTAGCCATGTGACCTTGGGCAAGTCACTTAACCCCAATTGCCCTCCAAAAAGAAAAAAAAAAGAAAAAAATGTCAAACTAGTTATTTAGTGCCCTAAAAATTCATGCCCTGTCCCCCAACAAACTGTACAGTGGTTTACCTTTAAAAATGTTATTTTGACTAAACTCATTTTTAAATATATCAAAGGCTAGTGTTGATGTGTTCTTAGATATTTCCAATTTCAGATTTAGAAAAAAATAAATGCCCAGTGGTTGTTATAGTTTTTATTAGGGATAGGGATTGAACCTGTGATTTCATTGATAACAGAAGATACTTAGAAGAGGAAACTCTTTCTATCAAATTGTCGGCCCTTCTTTTAGTTTTAGAGAGTTGCCTAGGATACTGAGAGGTTGTGTGACAAGTTCAACAAAGATTAGCAAGGGTTTGCTGGCATCTGCTTGAACCTGCTTTTGGAAGTTGATTGTTAAATTTTCAGTATGAGCATTTATACCATAGAATTTAGAACCACTACAAATCAGGGCTTGATATTGTTTTGTTGATTATCTGGACTTAAGAAAGTGATGGAGAAAATATTAATTATACAGATCAAATTTAAAATGTGTCTGTGTACATTATTTTTTCTGGAGAGCTGGATGGCAAACATTTATTGTCGTGCCTCTGCACAGTTGTATAAAAGATATCACTTCAATTCTGGTTTTCCTGAGTACCTCTGTATTCTCTACAGCATAATACCTCTCAATAAACTTCATTATTGCTACAAAATAAAACAAATTTTTTTCTTTTCTGTAGACCTCTAAGGCATGTGAATGCATCTGGTCATTTCAAAGTTCATATGGTAAATATGTGTGGTCTTTACCTAAATAGTAAACTTTTGGGAAATAGACATATCTATTTAAAATATAACATAAGCATTTGTATATAAAATCAGTAACACTCTTGCTACCTCTTCAAAAGTTGGGCAAAATTCCCTTTTTTGCAGTCTGGTCATTTAAATCAATTAATTGAACATTAAGTAGTTTCTGTAATGTTCAAGGCACCATGGTAGAAGCTTAGGGGGGAGGGGCAGTGTAAAGTAAAAAGTAGTGCTCTTAGCATTATAACTAGTATTAGGAGGACTCTCAAAAGTCATCTCGTTCAACCCACTCATTTGATAGTTGAGATAAATGAGGCCTAGGAAGGTTAAATTACTTGTCCAATGTCACATTTTTACATTCTGTCCTTTCTAAAGAAAAATATGGCCCCTATTGGAACTTCACTGAAATGTTATTTGGAATTCTATATATGCTGAGTCTACCTTAGATGATATTCCCTGGGCCTTAGTTCTTGAAGTAGTAAAATAGACCCAAGGGCATCATTATTTTGAGTATAACTAACTATTTCCATAGGAAAACAAACAAACAAACAAACAAGCAAACAAATAAGTAGATGGGAAGGCCTTTATCTAGACTATGATATGTACTCTATAGACAACCTATAGAGCTGGTTCAACTGGTCCACAATGGTCCAAAATGTAATATTTTGGACAGATCCAGTGTGTAGATTATGATAGAATACTGGGTTCAGAATTGGAAAGGATAGGGATAGCAGGCTGCATTTTTATTTTATTTTATTTTATCTTATTTATTTATTTATTTTTAAAGCAATTGGGGTTAAGTAACTTGCTCAAGGTTACAGGGCTAGTCATTATTTATGCGTGGGTGCTCGTTTTCTGAGGCCGAATCTGATCTCGGGTCATCCCAACTCCGAGGCCAGCACTCTTACTCACTGCGCCACCTAGCCGCCCCTTTAGGGCAATTGGGGTTAAGTAACTTGCCCAAGGTTACACGGCTAGGTTTTTGTTTGTGTGGATTAAGTGTTGGAGGCCGGCTCCAAACTCAGGTCCTTCTGATTCCAGGGCGGGCGCTCTATTCACTGCGCCACCTAGCCGCCCCAGCAGGCTGCATTTAAAAAAAAAAAAATTGTTCAGTGCTTTGAACCCTGAGACTTCTTGAAATAAAGACCCCTCTTTTTAGCATTGTATACACCTATTGATGCTATGTGAATGCAAACCATATATTGCCACCTTTGGAAGAATTAAATTTGTGGTGAAGGGCAATGGAGAGGTACATGATGAAAATGAGCAGGCTTCATATTACTGTCATGTTCATAATTCTTCCTTTTTCCACTGAAGAATTATGCAAGAGAAGTGGCATAAAGGATATCATCAGAGATATGTATGCCCTGAAAGGAAGGTGTTCTGGTCACATGTTGAGAATGAGAGATAAGTAATGGAAAGCTCTTCATTAATGTGCACACCTTGTCAAATGATGGAGAGGAAGTACCTTGGCATAGTGATTTGTCAGAGGATATGGATGAGAATGGGTTGGAGGCCTCAATCATTAGAGAGGCACCCTCGTCAGTGAACTCATAGATTTACAGAAGTATCCAGGGCATTTCAGTGGCTGGTGACTTTACTCTATATTCCTAACAACTCAACTTGGAAGAAAAATAAGAGACTTCCAAGACCTTTGAGGGCTTTTCATTAAAAAGCCCAGAAAATACAAAGAAGATTTGTTTGTTTTCTTATCAAAATAGAAACCACAGTAATGATAGGTCATAGGAACACTGACAATCCAAAGTGTCAGCTTACACTATATCAAAGAGTTTAAAAAAGAAACTTACTAATTTATCTTGCAGAAATATATTCTATGGATATTTTCTTTTGACTTCATAATGCTAGAATGAAGTTTCTTTGGTTGGGCTCTAAGTAGAGTTGTCCTCCGTCTCAGAGCACTTATCATGTGCATAGCTGAAATAGATTTGCTTTTGTGCACTAATATGTGACCGTTAGCGTGTCTATTATTCTTTTCAAGCCTTCTTTTGCTTGCTGGACAAATACCATTTTGGATTTCAATTTATTGCCTTTTGAGTTATCTCCAAAACACAATGGCAACAAAGGAGACAATAACAACAGTTAGTTTCTGAACAATTGGCTCTTTTCAGTGAAACATGTTCCACAGGAGTGCCTGCTAGTTTGATTTTAGAAAGAACTCACATCACACAGGAATTTCTGCCAGTACTGAGTGAGGGTTCCTTTTCTGTATTGACCTCATGCATAATTACATAAATTAGAGCAAACCATAACAACTGAGTGCACACATAAAATATACTTCATAGAGGAATTTTAAAGAGCTTGCATTGCATTAAGGCTGAAATTACATAGCTATAGAGCACATATCTCATTTATGAAAAGCATATGTTTAAGTGTCTCCTAAGGCTCTGCAAAGAACTCTAAATAAAATGTTCTATTTTAATCAGAATTACTGTGAAGTTTGTCCCTTAAAAGTCTTGACTAGGCAAGAGTAAGGGCACAATAGAATGCCAATGCCCTTATTCAGAATGTAACTGGATTGAAGAAAAGAATGCCTAATACTAGGGTACTGACCTAGTTAAAAATCATTAGAAACAGATAAAGTAAAAGTGTTTTATATAATGTCTAATGTATTGTAGTCACTTGAGGAAGGTCATAGCATTGAATGAAATTCTGTTTTCTTTTTTTTCCTTTCAATTTTGTGTGTTGCCATAGCTCGTTCATGGTTAATGGGGTCCATAATTTGATTATCATTTTATAGAGGTCACTTCAAATTCCTTCTTTTCCTGTATTCTACATTCAAAACCCCTTGATATCACCCCCACCCACTGTCTTCTCCTTTGCTCTAGTCTTTGATAAAGAAGTGGCCTCTTCTCCTTGACAAGCCCAATATTTGATCCTGTCCGTTTGACCCCATCTCCTCCCATGTCCTTCAGCAACTTGCCCTAGCAGTCATTCTCCCTTTCTTTAATTTTTGTTCTCTATTTACTAGCTCCTTCCCCCCACATGCTAATGCCCTTATCCACCTGTGCCCTAAAAAAATACTGTATATGTTTTTGTATTTAATCACAAGCGTGTCACTTGCTTTCAATAGTGTGTAAGCTTCGTGAGGGGAGGGACTAATATTTCTCTCTTATTACCACCAGCTACTAGCACAGTGCCTGGCAGTTATCATGTGCTTAATAAATACTTGGTGAATGGATGAATGAGTACAATAAAACTCTATTTTGTTCCTTTTCTTTCTAGTTAGGATCATTATTTTTATGACTTGGCAGCTTTATGGGGAGAACAAGAACTAGATTTGAATCATTGGAGCTGAGTCTAGATCCTGGTTCTTCCACCTGTTAGCTGTGTGACCTTGAATAAGTCATTTAATCTTTTGGAACCTTAAATTTCTCATCTGTAAAATATGAATAATTATAGTTATCTTCTAAATTTCACTATTTTGCACTAAAATTTAACATCTCACTCCCTTGTTGTAAGGAAAGCACTTTGAGAACTTTAGAATGTTAATGTTAACATTTATTATTTTTTATAAAAATACAGTGGACCTCTAAAAATTAATTTTGCTGCCTAGATACTTCATAAAATCATCCTATACTGAAAAGCAGATGCAATTTAGACATTATGACCTCTCAAATAAGTTGAAGTTAAATATAAAATATTTTGGAGGGCTGGAGAGGGCATAATTTTAGTTATTCTTTTCAATTTTATTACAATATACTATCCATATAGTAATATTAAACAGAACCTAAAATATAGTTTTAAATTTGTTAATGCATTACATAGCAAAAGTTTACTAAACAAAGTGTATGTAACCTTATGTAGTGAGATCATGATTTTATATCTATAATTCATAATTTTCTATTTAAAGACACATCCATTGATTCATATCTATTGTTCTTTTATCTAAACAAATTCTATACACATGAAAAAACATCTCCCCCATCCCCTAATCCAGGGTGACTCAGTTTTTAAAAGAATTTTGGCATGGAACCCATTAAAGGCTTTTTACAAGTCTAAACTACACCAACTTTATCTCTCTTGTTCACATGTTTATGTGTTCCCTTAGAGAATTCTAGTAGATTAAGTAAGCATGATTTCCCCTAAAAGGAACCATGTGGCTGGAATGGATTATATTTCATTAAACATTTGGTGACTCCATACTTTGTTGAAGAGTTTATCAGACATTCTGCTATAGAAATGAATTTATAGTTTCCTGGGTTTCTTTTGACCAAGATTTCTTATGAACAGGATCTGTATTGTCAGCCTGCTGGAGTGTCTGATACATTGGCGATTTTTAATGACACTTAGACATTTTAACAAAAATGCCACATTTCACCCTTGTCTTCTTTTTGAACTAATGGGGTTTACATCAACCAGTCCTTATTCTTTTTCTACATCTATTTTGTCTCCAAAACCTAAACTGCCATAGACCTAGTGCATGATGTCTGTTTGATCCTAAAATAACAATAAAAAGAAAATCAAAAGCAAAGCAAATGAATGCAACAAAATCATCTTGGGAATGGGTATCAGTATCTTGAAAGTGCAAGACAAAGAGAAAAATTGATATAGTTTGATCCATAGCTCAAATTGATTGTGGTTTTCTAAAAGGATGTTTTAATTTCTAGACTTTCTATCTGCTGCTTCTTTTGATCACTTCCCTTTTATCCTCATAATTGTATTTTGTGTTAGTCCCCTTTCCTGAAAGCAAATTGGTCACTACATTATTATTTTCTTTGGTTTGCCTTCTCTTTTTTTGTCACTTTTATTCAGTGGTTCATTCACAAGAGATTCTGTGCAATGTCCAGGACTTAAAAATCAAACAAACAGAAGACACCCCTGCCCCCCCACAAAGAAAAACCCTACAAGCAAACCTACTACATATTTTTCTGTTGTGGGCTCTAAAATAAAGTAACTTGCTCTCTAAAGTAGCCTTATAGCCATCTTTTTTTTTTTTTTTTTTTTTTTGCTTTTTGGAGGGCAATTGGGGTTAAATAACTTGCCCAAGGTTACACGGCTAGGTTTTTGTTTGTGTGTGTTAAGTGGCTGAGGCCGGAACCGAACTCAGGTCCTTCTGGCTCCGGGGCCAGCACTCTACTCACTGTGCCACCTAGCCACCCCTATAGCCATCTTTTTAATGTAATAATCATATCATCAAATATGTATCCTGTCAATGTAATAGAAATGTGAAGTTCCTTTGTTACTACTGCTTGGTCAGTCTCCAATCTCATTTTGTTTTAGCATATTCTTAATTAATCTACCATTGTTATTCAGATTTGGACTTTCTACCTGATGGAATTCTCTTTTGTCATTTTTCTAGTGTTTCTTCTGTTTATGGATGAAAGACAGGAATTTGATTCCATAAAAAAAGAGCTCAATGAAGATTTTGTTTCATTCAAAATTAACAAAAAGTGGTGTGGCAATAGTTTTTGTAAAAGTAATTAATTTGTCTTATGTGTCACCATGACCAAAAAACCCACATCACCTTCTGGAAACTTTCTGGTTGGCCTCTTCCCACTCAGTGAAGCTAGTCAGCTGTTGGGACCATTCTCAAAGTCTTTCCAGCTGGAGAGAACTTGTCAGAGCTCAGCTGGTACAGACTTTAAGAACTTAGGGTCGCCTACACACCACAATGAATTTTGGGAGTAAGATGAGGAAGAGAGAAAAGGGGGGTTGGTAATGTATCAGGGGTAGGAGAGTGACAAAGGGACAGCCTAAGTTTAGCAATGGCACCCATAACATTTTTTTCTCAAATAGGAAAGTCTCTAGTAAAATGAATTAATACTCCATTTGGGATTTGTAGACAATTCCACAAAATAAAAAGGCATGAGTGGGACATTCCAATTAGAGGGAATACCATGTTAGTGCACACAGGTCATTTGAAGCATTGAATATGTTATTAGCTAGGCAGCACTATATATTTAATACTGAACTTGAAGTCAGGTAGATGTGAGTTTGATTCCTGCCTCTGATTCTCTAGGGTGTGTGTGACACTAGGCAAGTCACTTAACATCTCTATGTCTCAGTTTTTTCGTCTGTAAAAAGGGGTCAGAATTCCACCTACTCACAGGATAAGGATGAAATGATATAGCATATACCTGAGCACTTTAGTAGAAACATACAATTACTATTAATAGCTAACATTTATAGGTTTGCAAAGTGTTTTACCTATATCATTTCATTTTGAGATATGAGGAAACTGAGGTACAAAGAGGTAAAGTGACTTGACCTGGGGGGTATAGCTAGTATCTGAGGTAGGATTTCAACTCAGATCTTCTTGACTTCAGGTCCATGGCTCTATCAACTGTGGCACCTAATTGCCATAATAATCTAAGAAAGCTTTGTTAGGTTTTTAAAATGTTTTCCTTAGAATGTATTTTAGATATACACATGTATTTTCATTCACTGGCTTTCAACTTTGCGTACTTAGGAACAGGCAGATTCTAGTACCTCAGCTAATTTGTATTCTTTTGAGTCATCCAGATTATATTAAAGTGAAAAAAAAGTTTAATTTTCTAATTTTAAATAGCTGATAAAAGCAGTTGCATGATTTATTGTTGGTAGTACCCTCCCTCCTCCCCCCCCACACCTTCCCTCTCCCCCAGCTTCCTTCTGTAAAGGTTTACTTTAGCAGAAACTTAAATGTATTACTTTTAGCCTCCTAGCCACTTACCAAGCAGGAGAAAGTTAAGTTCAGGTAAAATTAAACACCAAACAGACCTGAATTGTGGCTTTCATCTTGGTGTCCTATTGGATGTTTCCATCCATCCATCTCTCTTTTGATACATAATTCTTAAGAGAATTCGATTCTTAATCTGTTAATTCTTTTTTGGGGTTAAATAACTTGCTCAAGGTTACACGGCTAGTCTTTATTTATGTGTGGGTGCTCATTTTCTGAGGCTGGTTTCGATCCCGGGTCATCCCAACTCCGAGGCCAGGGCTCCTACTCACTGCGCCACCTAGCCGCCCCTAATCTGTTCATTCTTAAGGGAATATTTAAGGATTTCTAGCTTTCTTGGCTTCAAAACTTTCAGAGCTCTTGCATCATAGCAGCATAGTTTCTCACAGTGGAAAAATGCCTTTGAGAGTCAGTACCCCTTCTTAAACATCTGCTCTGCAGATGAGAAATGCAGCATTCTTTTCCTCCCTTCACCCTTGATATTTGGGACAGTTTTACATGTAGCTCAACCTGGGTGACCCTAATGTATCTTCCCTTCTTATAGTGTCAGGTTGCTTATGATGGAGTTTTAACAACTCATTTTTTAAAAGACTGGCCATAATATAAATGAGGGCAGCAGGGGCATCTTGCCATAGTGAGGCTGTTGGTTCACATTCTGCCTCTTCCACGGACTAGTTTTTGGAACATGGGGTAGTTAGGTAATATCACAGTGTCCCAGAAAACTCTCTAAAATTGATCTTGATTAGCGCATGGAGTTTCCTCATTGTAAGTTTCCCACAATGATAAAATCCCAGGTCCAGACTCATAGTGAAGCATAATAATTATTACATAACTTTCAGACTCTAACCTTGTGCTAGAGAATCCTTTCTTCTACTTATTTCAAAATGACTCATCTTCTGAAATAAACTGACTCCTCAATTTCAGCATATGTTGAGCTCTTCCTCCTTTTATAGTTTGTAGCTCTTAGCTTGACCCATGTGAAATTGAAAGTGGAAAGAGGGGTAGCTGCATTGCTGGAAGAGAGCTGAGTTTGAGTTCTGGCTATGCCATTTCTGACTCTAGATAAATAAGTTAACCTTGCTGAACTTCATTGTCCTTTCCTCTAAAATGAGAATGAGATTTTTTAGTATATACATGAATTGAAAATATGGTGCAGTGGCTAGAGACCCACTCTCAGAATCTCTGCATGATTTTTTTTTAAGGCAGCTAGGTGGCATAGAGAATGGAGCAATAGACTTGGAGTCAGGAAGACTCAAATCCTGCCTCAGACACCTACTATCTGTGTGACCCTGGACAAGTGATTGGACCTCTCTCATTTGAAATTCCCTTATCTTAAAATGATGAGGTTTGATTCAGTGCCTCTATGTTCCCTTCCAGTTCTAAATCTATGATTTTATCTTCTAAAAACCTGGGTTCAAGTGTCTCCTCTGAAACATACTTATCCTGGGCAAGTTAATCAACCTCTTAGTGCCCTATGTAATTCTTTAAGGACATCAGTTGTTCATCCCCAATCATTTCCATTCCCTCCTACCAGTGAAATCACACATCTGGACCACCAACATTGCAGGATCATTTGGAGTAAAGCCCCTTTTAAACCTTAATATACAATATTCACAGTCTTCTTGAGTTGTACACTTACAAATAGATTCACAGTGTCTGGATGAAGTAATTAAGTATTAATAGCTAATTAATAATTAATTGATGAAGAAAGTAATTAACCATGAATATATGAAACGGCTTATGTTGGGCTAGTCCCTGGGGTCTTCTTCTAAAATTCATGCATGGGGGAGGCTGTACATTAAACTTTGAAAGGTGGAAACAACATAGCTTAATGAAACAGTGAGTTCCCTGAGAATAATCAAGATTTCTGTTGTTCTTGAGCCATATTGCATGCAGCCTGCAAGGGTGGCCTTATTCAGGTTTAAATGTAATTAGGAAATAGCCAATGGATAAATAAATAATGCAATAGCACACAATTAATGGCAATATGTGGTCTTCTAAGTCAACCGACCTGCAGAGATCCTTATGTATGATTTGGTGAATGCTGATTTTGTTTGAGTTTAATGTTGTTCAGCTGTATCTGACTCATTGTGACCTCCTTTGGATCTTTCTTGGCAAAGATGCTGTTACCTTCTTTAAGTCATTTTATAGATGAGGAAGCTGAGGCAAACGTGGTTAAGTGATTTGCCTAAGGTCACATAGTACTAAGTGTCTGAGGCCAGATTTGTATTCATGAAGATGAGCCTTCCTGACTCCAGGTCAGGCACATTATATCCATTGTGCCACCTAGCTGCCTCCATTTGAGTCTGCTACCACTGGTCTAGAGGTGCTGATTTAGAGCAAAGGGGCAATAGGAAATGATGTTTGTTTATGAGATCTGGGGTGGATGGAGAAGCAAATGACAAAAACATTTTGAATCTTAGCCTTAGGAATTTGGTGTTGAGCCCAAAGGCAATTCGAAGTAGAGATCTGAGGAAGGTGACATGATTGAGGTGATATCTGTGGGAAAAGGTTTAGTAGCTTCATTTTATATGGAACAGAGGGAGAAAGGTTAGCAAAACAGGATTTCAGGAAGAGGCCTCAGGTATTAGGTGCAGAAAGGAATGTGGGGAACAGGGAGTGAGACAGATACAGTCAAAACAACAAAATTTATTAAGCACTGAAAAATGCCAAGCACTGTGCCAAATGCTGGGGAGAGGAATATAAGCAACAGAAAGTATCTTCCCTAAAGGAGTTTACAATCTAATGGGACTGAAAAGGGAACTGAAAAGTAGAAGGTAGAGGGGCAGGGGTGGAAGTCAGGAGAGTTACAAGCAGACCTAGGAGGGGAATGCAGTATGGCCAGCCTAGGTCTCTCACTAAAATGGCCCAGGAAGGAGCTCACTAAAATGGGAGAAGAAAGCTGTTCTAGCATGAGAAAACTCCAAATAGTGAGGGAAGTTCCAAGGTGAGAAGGGAACTGAGGAATGGAAATGTACTCCAGTGAGTCACAAGCAGAGCTGGGGGTGGAGTGTAGGGGTGGAGAATGAAGTATTTGTGATATACAGAAAAGGAATCATACAATTTGATCATTGACTATATGTTGAAGTTTATAAAAAGAATTAGAATAAAATGACTTGTAGGTGAGGAAAGGGGATGACATTTCAAAGTTTTTATTATTCTATTCTCTCCCTTCAAAACAATTATCTTGTCACTTCACAGTTCCTAAATTTGTGTGCTTTGTTATTCAGTCAACAAGGTTTTTTACTTTTACCCTACTTTCATAAAGGTTTACAAACATACTGTATTGATAACTTGAAGTTAACAGCACTAGAAGGAAAAAGTTGTTTATGGTTCTGTTTTTTTGTTATTTTAAAGATCTAAATACTGAATGTATAAGGGTATCTTAGAAGAGTCACATTTTTTGTCCAAGGATACACTTTAAATCTAGGGTAGAAAATTGAATTAGAGATGCCATTGGTCTTATCCAAATGGAGATTTTTAAAAAGAAAATTTTTAAATGAAGAGATCTGCTATTAACAGCTACAATGCTGCTCCAGTCAGCTTTGTCTCCACAGGCCAAGAATGTCAAATTACAAATCTTTACCATTTCATAGTAGAAGTGCTTCTTTCTTTTGATTTAAATGTTCTCCTCACTTGTACATTCAAGTACATTTACATCATGTCATTCAATTATGCATTTATATAAAAGAATTTCCACTGAGAAATAGCTTTCATTATGTTATGAATGCTCAACAGCCAAAAAATGTGTCAAGACTGAAAACTTACAGAAACCTTTAGAGGTGACTTGCCAATTTAGAACAGACTGGTAGTCACATAATCATTGTATTAGTAGACAAATAATGGATGACATCCTATGGATACTGATGTCCTTTGTCAAGTGAAGCTTCAGTCATTTGATGGAAACTGTTTCATGATAATTGTGCCTGCATGATTCCAAAAGATATGTGTATTTCCAAACATCTGAATACTTGGCATCATGTAGACGAAATGTTGGGTTGACTGACTGAACTTTTCATCTTTTATCAAAATGTTTTAGCTTTATACAGACATTCCATTATCTTTTGGTTCACAAATTTATTTTTCAGTCTAGTTATCTCTGAATATTTGAAACTCAGAATCAGAAATATTTAGCCTTGGGCTTGTCACTAATTAGCTGTGTGAGACACACTCTCAATCTCAACTTCTTAATCTAGGAAATATGGGCATTGGATTAAAATGATTTCTAAGCCCATAGAATGAGATAAAGATCTGGAAGCAATTTGAGAGAGGAAGTTCAATCCTTTGATTTTATGAATGAGGAAACTCAGACCCATAAAATGTAAGGAATCTTCTTGATCTGAGAAGAGT
This sequence comes from Gymnobelideus leadbeateri, assembly GCA_011680675.1. Classification (NCBI taxonomy): domain Eukaryota; kingdom Metazoa; phylum Chordata; class Mammalia; order Diprotodontia; family Petauridae; genus Gymnobelideus; species Gymnobelideus leadbeateri. The sequence continues at coordinate 133,320 of WOXC01001193.1, read as the reverse complement.
AGCAAACAGTGAGACCTCAACCTAATTTTAACTCCACATTCAATACAAAGCCTCTCTACTAGCTGTGCTGCCCCTCATACTTTAAGATTTTAATGACTGAATTCTATTTCTACATCTAGAACACCAAACCACTTGTACGAACTCTATAATTCAACATGTAGTTTTCTTTGAAATGCTTTAAAATATTGCTGAATAACAATTTACCATTGTCATTTGGGACATGGGAGCCATCTTTGAGATCTATTTGTTAGACCATCTCTGACATCTGGGGTGATTTTAAGTCATAATTATGTGAAGGTAGTAGTAGTTTCAGAAGATAAGAGCTGTGTTGATAAATCAATTCATAAGTATTTTTGAGTGATAATTAGTTTTAAAAACCAGGAAATATAAAACATGAATCTCATCACTATTGAGAGACAAAAATATGTGAAAATCTGTATGTATTAAAAATGCTCAATTTTCTGGTGAAATAACCAGAGAGAGATTAACATGTGATCGGAGGCATCAAGAAAGCTTTCCTTTCTTCTGTTTTCTGGCTTTGCACAGATTATCCTCCATGACTGGAATATACTGGCTCCTCATTTCTGCCTCATACAATCCCCAGCTTCTTTCCTCACCTCAGCTGGCATCTTTTACATTATATCTGTCTTTGTTCTCCAAGCTACTACTACCCTTTCTCCCCTTGCTTTGTAGTTAGGCTAACAGAATCATAATTTTAGAGCTATAAGGCATCTCAGAGGTCATTTAGTCTAACCCCTTTATTTTATAGATAGGTAAACTGAGGACGAGAGAAGTTAAGTAACCAAGACCAAGGTCCCGAAATTAGTAAGTGGTGAGAGGTGAGATTTGAACAGGGGCTCTGACTATTAATATTGTATTTACTTCTTTGTGGGCCTATTCTTTCATCCCAGCCTCTTCCCCTACTCCCCAAAGTCCTTGAAGGCAGGCACTCTCATTTTTAATTTTACAATTTCTATATATAGTAGGTACTTAATAAATTTTGAATGAATGATGAATGTAGTGGATTTGATTGGGGGTAAAATATAAATTGCTTGAGGGCAGGGACTGTTTAAATTTTTTTTTTAATCCTCCATACCTAATAGTGTCTTGCACAAAATAAGTACTAGTTGAATAGCTGGGGTGTGAATAGGAGGTCCTAGGGAGAGGGAACATCATGGAAGGAGGGGAGAAGAAGGGAAAGCAAAGTTATAGAGGCTTCCTAGATTTTTACAAACCTTAAGGAGCTGAAAGGGAGCCATTTTGGGGTGGTCTGCTTATATCTTGTGGCCAGAATTTTCAGATCACAAATTATGCATCTGTACAATATGAGCTTTGCTCTGATATTGCTTTAATTCACCCTGTAGGTTTCATTTAAGCATTTTAAATTAACATTTGTTGCTGTTGTTTTTTAGTCCCACATTGGCACCCCATTTGGGGTTTTCTTGGCAAGGATACTTTTTGCCATTTTTTTCCAGCTCATTTTAAAGATGAGGAAACTGAGGCAAACAGGGTTAAGTGACTTGCTCAGGGTCACTCAGGTAGTAAATGTCTCGGATCAGATTTAAACTCACAAAGATGATTTTTCCTGATTCTATCCACTGTGCCACCTAACTGCCCAAGTTAGCATTTAGCATTTAAAATTTTATGGTATAGAAAAATATTAAATCATTAGTTGTACTAGTATTTTCAAATCTCCCAATGTTTCTGAAATCCACTCTTGGTGGTGTATTAAAGGGTTGGTCCATAATTTAAAAAAACAAACAATGCAGTTCTATGGGTCTTATTCTACTGCCTTACTAGGGTATTAAAGCAGAAATCACACAGCACTCTGAAAAAATAAACTCAAAAGTATTACTGATATGAATTGATGCAGTCAAGTGCCTTAGGGGTGCTGCAGTCGTAATGTACTGATCATTTAATGGCTCCTCAGAAGGAGAGGACAGAAGTTCTTTTCTTGCTATTCTATTTTGTTTATCCTATAATTTAAGTCCAATGAACCACGTCTCTTGTTACTGTAGATTATCATCACCAACTTAATCAGGCATCCATCCTGGGTGCTAGATTGTCTACAAAGTAGTTCCCTTTGAGAGTTTGGAACTCTTCCACAAAACAGGCCAGGCAGGTCTCTGGGATGCTGGGTTTCTAGCAATTTCTAGAGAATTATTCCTCCCCTCTGTTTTGAAAGAATAAAAAATGCAGGGTGGCCTGCAGAGGTTGGAGAAAGCTCACGGTGTTAGTTCAACCTCAGCTCTAAGAAGCTGTCATTTAAAGTCCAACCACTTTCATCTGATTTTGAGAAAATAGTGACATTCTTTCATTCTGTTCTAGATGAAAATCAATGGCATAACTATAGTTAGCATTTATGCAGTGTTTTCATATTTGCAAAGTACTTTATAAATCTTATTTTTGTCCTCACAGCAACCCTGGGAGGTAGGTACTATTATTATTCCCATTTTACAGATGAGGAAACTGAGGCAGAAGGGGTTAAGTTTATCACCCAGGGTCACACATGTGGTAACTATTTGAGTATCAGGTCTTCCTAATGGCAGGTCCAGCCCTTTAGCTACTTTACTACCTAACTGCTTCCTATCTAGATCAATTTATCAAATGCCTGGCATATGCCAGGCATTGTGCTAGACACTGGGGCTACGAAGACAGTAAATGAAACAACCTCTGCTTTCAAGGAGTAGACATTCTAGTGGAATATATAGAATACATATGGGGAAGGGGTAGGGGAGAAAGCCCATATTGTGGTTATTTTGCAAGGATTGCATCATTTTCACCAAACACTGAAAACTATATAAAGTAAATTAGCTCTTCAACATGAAATATTTTATAAATGCAAATGCGAAATTGGATTGCTATGAAATAAGCTGACAAAAAACCCAAACTATTTTGTCCATTTAAAAAAATTTGTCCCTTCTCTGCTGCTTAAAAAAATTAGTGTATTCTAACCCAAAGCTGTATTTAGGAATTTTTGTGATTTAGGTAATTGTCTCAAACTTCTCTGGGAGAAAAGTGGCCTTGAGATTGGGGAGAAGGGGAGACAGAGAGAAAACTCACTCCATTCTACTATCTGGTAGCCTTATTTTAATTAATTATTATTGATCCTTAGATTCTGAGCTCTGATCTCCCTATGTTTCTGAAAGACCATCAACACCTCAAAATTCAGCACCCTTGAAATTCTCTGCTCTGTGGAAAAGCTTTATCACCCCACCCTAGTTACAGACTGTTCTGCTCTGCACAGTAGGACATTGAATTTTTAAAAATTGATTGATTTGTCAAATCTACCTGTGCAAGAAAATGAAAACTGCTTCAAATATAAGGGCAATAGAAGCCGGCAAGGTGTTTGAGGAAGCAGTAATGAAAATACTGCTCTTCTTATTTCCTTGGCAGCCTAGAACAATTTACTTTGAAACCAATGAAACAAACGTTCTACCTTTGCAATAAGCAAGCAAGAGCTTCCTAGTCAATGATTATATTGTAAATGAGCTTTCTTGTCCAAAGGACTCTGAGAACCACTTTCAGATTAACATCCAAATAAACACAAGGAGTATGTTTAAAAGAGAAAAAATTTAGGGGGTTCCTTGGCCTCACTGTTATTATGAAATGGAAAAAAAAAACTTGATAAAAGGTAGAAAATGTATTTCTTAGGCAACCTATAAAATCCCATGAGGAAGGGTATCATAAAGGCACATGGTCCTCATTTCACATTCCTGACCTCACTGTTGCTTTGTACCCTTCCTGCCCTTTAGGACTTTTCACTGGGTGGCACATCTTGTAGGATCAAAAGAAAATTTTAAAAAGGAATGTTTTATTTTAAAAAGGGCCTCTGCAGAATATAAATAAAGAGGCTTATTTGTTTAAAGAAAAAATGTAATTTTGAATGAGTGCTTAACACTAATATGAAAAGTGGTACTCATTAGTATCATAAGTATTAAGAGAACTAATTTAATGAACAAACTGGATCTAGAACTGTGACCAATGCCTTATTGTTTGGAAATGGTGTTTCTCATTAAAATTGTTTCTGTAATCATAAAGTTGAATTGCATGGTCTTCATTTGAACACTGAAAACAGACTGCATGCAGCCTGAGTCATAGAGCTTGCCAAGTTTCTGCAATATCTCCAGTATGTATATATAAATGCTGAAAAAAAAAATAAGGGAACCCTGTTGTTAATTAGGACCAAACAAATATTGTATCTTGGAAGAGTCATGAAGCCTTTCAGGAAACTGATGAGAGACATGCACACTAGCAGAAGACGACACCTAAAACAAATTCTTCCTTTGGTTTGTCAAGCTTCAATTTTTGGCCTTCAGTAGAGTGTCAAGAGACACACATCTTATGAAACTAAGCCAGTAAATTCCTTCAAGTGGAAAAGGGCATACACACAGATGGCCTCCCCTGCTAATTTCTGTAATCCCATTGATCCAATTAACTCAGCCCTCAACACTACTTAGCAGATCAGAAGCTATCTTGAAACCCTAGAGAAAACCCAACAGTTCCGTTTAACCTCATTTAAGGGCTTAAAAGTCCAATGTGGAATGTGTTGATCAGAGAGTTAACCATATAAACACACTCTCATGAATTTCTGGCAATCCCCACATGTCTTGGCAGATTTACTTTTCTTTCACAATTCCAGTAAATTTCAAGAATTGAGTGGGGGAGGACACTCAGAAGATAGAGTTTGCCAACTTTAGAGCTTAGTTGAGACAGTATGGACAGTATGATTTAGGAGATTGTGTAAAATTCTGGCAATGAAGGATGGGTGGGAATTTGAGACCTTAGTCTATAAAACAAAACCACAGTAAATTCATTTCAATTGGAGAGGTCTTAGGTTAGAAACCATTGATAAGGTCATCTACATAGCTCAGCCATTTACATCATAAGTTTTTTTTTTTAAGATTAGTCAGCAAAATAACTCTCATTCATATAAAGTTTAACAATGAACTTTCCCCACAAGAACCCTATGAAGTATATAGCAGAAGTGTAATTATCTCCATTTAATCCATGAGGAAATAAATGAAAGTTAAATGTTAAGTTAAACAGAGAAGTTAAATGCCTTGTTCATGACATACAACTAGTAAATGTCAACCAGGATTTGAACTCAGATCTCAGGACAAGCCAAATACCCTTTCCACTATGGCGGGCTGCTTCTGAATTAAGCTTTCATAATTATACATCAGATTTTCCATGATCTATGTATATCCAAGTATACTATTAAGGTAAATAAAATTTTAAAATGAAAGAAATTAAAATGAGAATGGTGAAATTAACAAAACAAAACAAGCTAGACTCAGAAACTAAAAGTTTCTCATCTTCCCAAGGAAAAATGTTATATGATAAACTATATTACTATATATTGTGTTTATTTTCACATACCAGAAATTTCAATTAGCTCTATCCAAATTTACTAGAATTCTTGGTTGAATGAAAATTCTCCCCCCTTTTTAGGAGGGAGGGGAAGATATAAATCATTAAAGAAACAAATCATATGAAAAAATAAATATGTATTGTATATAATAGGTGCTTAATAAAATGTTTATTGACTGACCAATGTATATACATATATGTATATATACATATTTGTATATATAACATGCATATATACATACAGATATAAAAATACACTGGTTTATGTACATGTGTAGATATGCATCTACATTTACACACACACACACAGGCACATACATAAAAAAAACCCAATAAGTTTCTAGGGTATTTTGTAGGTTCAGTATAGTTTCAGCCCTGGTCATTATCCTTTTAACACTTAGAGTACAATACAAAATAAATATTATCATGCTGCCCCTGCCAACATTTACTGAAGGATTCTAGAGAATTTTTTTTTTAATTTGATTATGTTGAATATACTATTACTCAGGTAGTATGAAGTAATGGGTGGAGAGTCATGACCTGGGTTCAAGTTTTATCTTTGATGCATATTAGAAGCTAGTTGTGTGAACACTGGCAAATCAGTTAACCTCAAAGGCAGATAGTGGAGTACATGGAATAGACAAGTTATCTATCACTGTAGCAACTTTGTAGGGGGCTCCTGAATCACAGATCCAACAGTGAAATCACAGAACTTCTTTCCCTCCTCAACCTGCCACCCATAATGTATTTACTAAGGCAGGAAATTGTGCTAACATATTTTTGAATGATTTTCAGCAACAAAGGTTGTAACAAAAACAACAAACTTTTGGTTAGCCCTCAATTAGAAACATAATTAGTCAATCAGAACACCCCATTTTCTGTACAACCTGGAGTGGAGATTTTTTCCTCCAGTGACACTATGGCTGTCTTTGAAAAATGTTCATTGAATAAGAGAATCTTAATCTTCCTAGAAAAGCTCTTATTCTTAAGAAAAGCCTAAACTCTAATTTCTGTCATATTTGAACTTAGAGCTAATAGAATAGCTTAATAGGTAGATTCAAAAGATTGGTAATAAGATATTGTAGAACAAAAAGATGAATTCTGTAACATTCCCTCTATAGTACTTATAAAATGAATATTGTTCCCAACTATTTCAATTCTAGTTTGATACAACTCTAACCTTTTCAGGGCTCTCTGTAGATACTTTTGTTCTGTAATCATGTCGCTGTCATTACACAGGGTTGTTGTTTGTTTTTCACACTCAAAGAGGACCAATTAAAACAGTGTACTAAATGCTGATACAGGATCAAAGTGCATGGAAGTTCTGATTAGTGCTCTAAACTCCTGAAGACCTGAGAAATGAAAGGAGGCAAGCTTCCTATTAGAGAGGAGCCAACTTTGCCAGTCTGCCATTGGCATGCAACAACCTGAATCCACTTTGTGCTGTGTAGATTTGTTATTTTGCTCATTTGGTTGGCTCTGGAGTATTTACATTTAAAAAATGGATTAACTAATGACTATTTTGATAGAGATAAATAATTATATATCTTCATAGGAAACATTGAGAACATGGGATGACATATCATTAACTTTTGTAGTTTTTCATCCCTAAAGTTTTCCACATTCCTTTCTCTTTGTCTGTCCCATTATCTGTAGCAAAGCCTAGTAGTAATTACCTGGTGTCAATGCTAGAAAAGAAGGCAAGGTACAGAAAGGGATTAACGAGCTTCATTCATAGGGTTTCTAGATTGAGAGCAGGAAGGGGTCTTAGAGATTAAGCCAACACTGATTTTACAGATGAGGAAACTGTAAAATCTGTAAAAACAGTAACTCTTGATGCTTAGGCACAAATTGTATAAATTTTCCAATGAAACTGGACTTTTTTGAGACCTTCCATATGCATTTAATTTTCTATTTTTATTTTTGGAAGAAATTGGGGTTAAGTGACTAGGCCAGGGTCACATAGCTAGTAAGTGTGTAAGGCTGGATTTGAACTGAGGTCCTTGTGACTCCAGGGCTGGTGCTCTACCCACAGTGCCACTTCCTAGCCCCAGTGTTCTGTTTTTAATAAGCATCTCTGTGGTATATTGTTGACTATTTCAGCAATGTTGATTTTTTTTCAAAAAGCATAGTGAATGTGAAAACTTAGGGTGTAGCTGTCTAATACTAGGTAGTCAAAGAATCCCAGTTCAGCAGCTGATTCACCATGTTCCTTAGTTCTGCCCACCATTTATCTTAATAAGTATTTTAAGATACTAAAAAGATCTACTACAAAAGATCTGCAGTGTGCTTCACACAACTCACTATTACTCCATGGTATTTTAATGGAAGCTATATCATTATATTTATTGGCTCAACTAATTCCAACTTTTATGGCAAGAAGATTAGGCAGAGAATAGAATGAAGAAATACTTCTTGGTTCCATAAAAAGGCAGGTAGGAAAATGACTGGAATTCTTTGAATGGAGGTAAATCCTTGGGGAAAAAAAAGTACTTAATAATATCCAGGTTAAAAATAAAACAGGACAGGAGCAGCTAGGTGGCCCAGTGAATAGAGCACAGGACCTGGAGTCAGGAGGACCTGAGTTCAAATCCAGCCTCAGACACTTGATACACTTACTAGCCATGTGACTTTGGGCAAGTGACTTAACCCCAATTGCCCTCCAAAAAGCAAAAAAATAAAATAAAACAGGACAACTCATAGTGCTGACATGGCATTGTGTCTTGGTTGTGGGCAATAAAATGAGGCCACACTGTGGTTATACGAAGAATTGTGTTTTTTCACGTCGTTTTTATTAGACAATTAATAGACATTTTGTTATTGCAGTTTATAGCATTATTAATGTATATTAATGCATTGGTTTGAGAGTACAAATCTATTTCATATGAATTTGAATAATGTGATCCAATCTTCATGGGACCCACACATCTCAGGATGAGTTGACTTTAGAAATTCTTCAAAGCTGAGCGCATATGATGACCTCACCAAACAGTCACTATTTCTTGGTCATCTTTTTATATTTGCCATTACTGGAGAAGGGCCAACCCCAGCATTTTGTATGTGATTCACAGAGAACGTATTAGATTGAAAGAGCATCCATTCATGTCTCTACTTCTCACCATTAGTGAAGAGAATTAATAACAGATAAAAATAAATGCATGTGCATATGTGAACTAATTGCCTTTTAGACGGTTCTACCTTTTAATTAAAAAAAAGACATTTGGCATAGCAAGACTAGCTGAAAGATCCTATATGATTGGTCTTATGGATTTAAACTAGAAATTTCTTAGGCGTGAAGATTTGAGCTTATTTTTGACAGTTTTAAAGCTAAAGCCTTATGAAACAAAACAAAACAACATAATAGCCTGAATCCTAGTAAGAGTCTTGTGCCATGCTTTCAAAATAGAAGACACTGGTTAATTCTTTTTTGTAAAATTTAATTGAGATAGTTATTATAAGCAAATTACTTAATGCAGAGGTACCTTAGTGTCTCATAGCATGTCATTTTCCTGCAAGGAGAACTGATATAATTATTTGGTACCTTTGTATCATTTGATAGCAATGAAGAGACACATTGTGATATCATGGATAGAGGTTTGACCTTGAAATCAAGGCCTGCGTTAGACACTAATTAGCTGTGTGACTATAGGAAAATACCCAATGAAATTAATATAACAAATTACAATGGAGAAACCAATTCACAACCACAGTGGGAGTTTCCTATATCAGTGAAATTTCAGGCCAGACAAAAAAGTAAACAAAGTCTGTGTATAACTATGTCTTATCATCACATGTTTGGCATTTTGAAAATATAAGTTGTAAAAGTCTTCATAAACTATGTCTTGTGGTAAGATATAGGATTAAAAAGAGAATAATGCTATAAAGGAAGCTGAGATTGATTCAATTTAAATGAGGTTCAGTTAATTGTGACCATATGTTAAGGTCTCTTAGCTTTGGAACACTGGAACAATGGAGAGTTAGCATATATATGTTTTTTTTTTTTAATTAAGTTAATATTTTTTTATTTCATTTTAACTAACCAGATTGCAAACTGAAATGGAAATAGAATGATTTGTTAGGAGTAAAATTGAGACTTTCTTGAGGTTTGAGAATCATTTCCTACTAATTTTTTTAACCACACCAAATCTGTATATTTTTTATACTTCCCAACTAGCCTGAATTTTTGAAAGCCCTAAATTTGAAGCTCTTTTAAATTTAAGGAGTTACCATTTTAAAACTTGGCAAACATCTGAATTTTGGAAAGTCAGATCAAGGCCTGGACATTTTGGAAAGAAATTGGTGAGTATTTAATACGTATTCAGTCTTATTCTTCCTTTGCAGTTTCCAGAGTACTAGCCAGTCTTCAGATTGGGTAAATAAGTGTTTCTTTGGCAAATCAGATTGTCTGAAACTGATTCTCATTGGCACATGCAAAGAGACAGCAGTTTGCAAATCTTTTGGGTGTATACAGGAATATATAACACTGATCTGAGTGGGGCATTATCTCCACCAATAAGAAAAGGGTCTCATAACAATGGGTTTTGGTATTGGGATTACATTTCCATCCCTCATTGACCATTTGTCCATTTTATCCAGAAAATAGTCGGATAACTTTGTGTGGAAACAGGGAGAGAAGAAATATGTTCAAACCCTCTAGGACTAGGAATCAAATATAAAGTCCTCTCTTTGGCTTTTAAAGTCCCTCTCATAACCTGATGTTTTCTCACCTTTCCAGTTTTCTTAAACCTTACTCCTCTTCTGTTGCTCTAAGATTGAGTGACTCTGACTTCCTTGATGTTTCTTGCACAAACCATTATTTCTCAGATTCCATGCATTTTCCCTGGTTGTCCCCATGTCTGGATATTCTCTCCCTCTTCATCTCTGCCTTCTGGCTTCCTACAGACCTCAGGTAAAATCCCATAGCCCACTTTATGCCAGAAGCCTTTCTCAGCCCTTCTTAATCAGCCTTTCTTAATCTTAGTCCCTTTTCTCTGAGATTATCTCCAGTTTGTCTTTACACATTGTCTCCCTCCCAGAGACTGAGTTGCTTGAGGGCAGAGGCTGTTTTTGCCTTTACTTTATAGCCTCAGCACTCAGCTCAGAGACTGGCACCTAGTAAATAGTTAATGAATGTTTGTTCATTTGACCAATATATTGGTATTGTGGGGTAAATGCCAACTACTGAACTTACTGTAGCCTTACCCAAGCTCTGTTATTGTTTGTCCTTTATTCTCAAAGAGCCCTACGACATCAGGGAGGTGATGGCATGACATGTAAGTGAACTGGATTTAAGTGAGGGAGGGCTATACAAAGTCACCAGCCTCACTTTCTCCTCTGGAGTCAACTGGGTCCAGTGGCAGGATATAGATCAGAATGACTGGATGCAGTGGGAGACCCTGGCCTTTTCAAACTAAGGTCTTTATCAGGTCTCAGTTTGATGGAGGCAGGGCCCAATCAGTGATTAAGGCTAAGTAAAAAAGGAGGCAGAGAATGGACTCTTTACCAGATCAAAAAAACCCCAACAGTTTGGGAGGGGAAGACCCTCAAGGTTTCTGTCTAAAACAGAAACAATTGTTATTTACATTCACTCTGAGCCAATCAAGGCCCGAACAATGGACCAGTGGGCCGTGGCCTGGAAACTATTGTTGGCCAATCAAAACTATAGATAATACATCATGTCTCGGTCGTTCATTTGTTTTATTAATAACTGAATATTGTATCAAACCCTTGCATTGATAAAAATAAAATTGACAAAAGCTCACATGTTTTTCAAAATACCATTGGGTTTATAGTGATTTGAAAATCACACATGCAAAATGTTAACAGGGCTTTTATCTTGGAAACAATCCCTTGTCTTGGTTAGGTCCAATAACTGTCTCCTGCCTACCAGCTCTAAGCCCTGGCACCACTCCCAGGCAATTTGACAGACTGCTGGCTACCCACCTGAGTATTGGCTCTTCAGCCATGGTGTGCAGGTCCATGGCCTCACAAGCAGGGCTAGGTCAGAATGGGCACAATGGACCTAAATGACCTGTTACACCTAACCTATGGGGAAACAGTGAACATACTATCACCATCCAAGTCCAAAGATTTATTCAGTCATGTGGCATCCAATAAACACATTTGACCTTCTCCTTCCAATATAGGCCACACATAATTTAGAGCTGGGAGGTATTTAAGAGATTTAGTCCAAATCTTCTTGTTTTACAGACATGGAAAACAAAGCCCAGATAGGTTTTGACTTGCCCAGATTCACAGAAGTAGTAAATACCAGAGCCAGGATTCAAACCCTGGGCTTCTGATCCAGTGTAGTTTCCAATAATTTACACTCCTCCTCGGCTTTAAAAATTGCCTTGCAGCATTCTAACTTTCTCACTCTTGGATTTTGATGTCTCCCTTGACCCAGTCTATGTTCTGGTTTAGATTCACATAGATCCTTATTGTTTTGCACACTCCTCCTTTTCCTGGCACTCTTCTTCCTTCTACACAGTGATAAGCACCTGTACTATCACCTCTACCATCCACTGACCAGAGGATGTGAGTAAAGGGATACCACACTTAGAGCTCTACCCCACTCTCTTCCCTTTACTGCCCATCCTTCCTTTCTTTTCCCTGTTCTTGCCTAGAAAACTCAATTTCAGCACTTTGGTGGGACTGGGGCTTCCCATGCAACTAATAAGATAAGTAGAAAAGAGAAGTAGAGGGCTTGGATGGTTCTGATGCTGCCCCACTGCCCACTTACTCCCAGTTTTGATCCCAGTTTGGCAACCTGCTAGGTATCCACCCCCAGGGTGCTAGCTCTTCTCCCCTAGTCTTCTTCCCCTACAGCCTTACTAGCACAGTTAGGTCATAAGAAGCAAAGAAGAGATTTTAGGTAAATGGAATAAAATAATCTTCTCGACAACACTCCCTCATGATGCAAACAGACCAAAACTATTTCTTTCACAATAATGATGCATTAAAAAGTTAGTTTTAGGGATGGCTAGGTGGTGAAGTGAATAGAGTACCAGCCCTGGAATCAGGAAGACCTGAGTTCAAATCTGACTTCAGAGGCTTGACACACTAGCCATGTGACTTTGGGCAAATCACTTAATCCCAATTGCACTCCAAAAAGCCAAAAAAAAAAAATTAATTCTGCAAATGCAGCATAAACTAAAGAAATGCAGAAAAATAATCTAATGAAGTTATCAAAAGCAAAAAAAAAAATCTCATGTGTAGAAGGACCACTCATTCCTTCCTACCAGCCTATGAATCAAAGAGGTAGCCAGCAGTGAAAGAAAGAAAACTTCAGGGAAAATTCCATTGAATCAGGTTTTCTTCAAGAAATAAAATTTCATAGAATGAGAGTTGGCATGGGGAGAGTCATAGCAGACTGTGTACCACCCAACTGAGATGCAACCAAAGTAAGAGCCTCAAGAGTACTCTATCCCTCTGGCTCCTTACTCTTTAAATTTTATATATAATCAATCGTGGCAGAGTCCAGCTGCAAGCCATTGTTTTCCTGACAAGGGTAGCTGACTTAGTTGGGCTACCTTTAAAGGCCCTGTTCTTCTGGTCTAAGAGGAAAAATGCGTTCAATTTGGTTAATTTAATTGAAGCCCAAACTGATTTGGTGTGGTCACCAAGACCCTTTCACTGAAGATTTTACTTTTCAGTCAAATTGTTTGGCATGACAAAAGTTCCTTGAGAACAGGAGTGTTTCTGGTTGGTTTGTTTACTCATGTATTCATCTATCTATCTATCTATCTATCTATCTATCTATGTCTGTCTATCTTCTACCTATCTCCTATCTTTTCATTTATTTGCTCATTTATTATCTCTTTACTCCTTTATGTATTTACTTATTCATTTTCATTTGTTTGTTCGCATTTCTAGTGTCGAGGAAAGTGTCTCATAAATAATATGTGCTTAAGTAACATTTGTCAAATTGTTGAATTGATATAGATCCAGACTGTCATCTAGTAGTTTTATTTTTTGTTAACATTTACAACTGATTTAAAAGAACAAATTCAGTTATGTATCTCATTTTAGTATTTTAAGACCGGCTAGGAGGCTAATAATAACTGGTCACATTTGTTGTTGTTGTTGTTGTTGTTCAGTCATATCCAATTCTTCATGACCCCATTTGGGGATTTTCTTGACAAAGCTATTGGATGGTTTGTTATTTCCTCCTCAAGCTCATTTTACAGAGGAGGAAACTAAAGATGAGTCTTCTTAACTCCAGCTCCAGTACTCTCTCTACTGTACCACCTAGGTCACATGTATGTAATATTTTAAAGTTTGCAAAGTACTTTAATAAAATATATTAATAAAATATATCATTTAACCATCACACTAGTACTTTGAGAGAGATGAGGCTACCCATTTTACAAATGAGAAAACAGAAACTAAAAGAGGTTAAATGACTTGTTTGTTCCCGTTCACATAGGTAACAAGAGAAACTCAACTGGCTATATGTACTGAGAGAAATAATTTTTTAAAATTTTATTACTTCATTGGAAAACTTTCAAACATTTGACAAATTGTGCTCAGTATTGATGGAGCAGTAAAATGTGTCAGAATTACTTTGAAGTTTCACATAACCTGGTTATGTGAATAACTATATTAGTAATGACTTAATCATTTTTTGCCATTTATATCTTATATGAATGAGCCTTGTAGTATTTTTCTAAGATATAATACTTTGTTTTGTAGAATAATTTCTTGCCTATTTTAAATGTATCTTTACCTTCAAAATTCAAGAATTTTTTTCTCTTAATCCAAAGTGGGTCTGAGAAGATGCATTTACTGGGATAGCAAAGAATTGATTAATAACCAAGTGCTTGCTATAACTGTAAAAGCAACAGCCATTTATAATGCTAGAAAGGTTGCAAAGCTCTCTATACTTATATATAAAATATAACAATATGATGTGATAATAACAGTATAATAAAAATAATATAAAACGATATAATACAAAATAATATACAACAGTATAATACAAAATAATACAAAATAAATGATACACACATAGTATGTATATATATTAATATACAGTATGAGAGAGAGAAAAGATATACAATCTCTTTTGATAGTATATGCAAAACACAATATTAGGTAATTTAGGGAAATACAAAATGGTATAAGAAGTTTTTAATTGTAATGGAGAATTAAGCTATATTATATTTTAAAGCTATCTAATAATATAAGAAAGAATAAAATAAGTGATATTGATAATAAACTTAAAAACAGATTTGGAAAGTGCACTGGTTCTAGAATCAGGGGATCTGGGTTCCAATATTGCTTCTGATGTTTACTATCTATGTGACTTTGGGTCAGTCATTTAACCCCTTGGGCAGTTCCCTCATCTGTTAAATGAGTGGGTTTTACTGGATGGTTTCTGAGTCCTTTTTTCTTTTTCTTTTTCTTTTTTTTTTAAGCAATTGGGATTAAGTAACTTGCTCAAGGTTACACGGCTAGTCATTATTTATGCGTGGGTGCTCATTTTCTGAGGCCGGATTTGATCTCGGGTCATCCCAACTCTGAGGCCGGTGCTCTTACTCACTGCTCCACCTAGCTGCCCCTTTTAGGGCAATTGGGGTTAAGTAACTTGCCCAAGGTCACACGGCTAGGTTTCTGTTTGTGTGGGTTAAGTGTCTGAGGCCGGATCCGAACTCAGGTCCTTCTAACTCCAGGGCCAGTGCTCTACTCACTGCGCCACCTAGCTGCCCCCTATTTTTTTTTTAATCAAATTTCTCTTCATGTTGTGGGCACCTGAATAAGTTTCCATCTTTCTCCTCAAATTGTATTTTGCCTTTTGTGATTTATAGGTAGTTAGACCAACAGACATTGACTGCTTAATTAATACTTTGTCACTTTACAGACATTAAATAACCATAGTAAGTATTTTAGCAGATGGACCAGATGTATGGTTACTCCTATTAAGGGAATAATTATTGTTCTAAAGCATCTTCATAACTGACATTCTATAATTTTTCAGATGGACATAAATTTATACCTTTTGCTAAAGCATTCATTAATAGTGAAGAAAGCTTTAGGATGGGATAAAGGGAAAATTAGGACTCTCTCATTGTTAGTCTTAGGTGTGCTTTTATCTTTAGTTAGTTTTAATTGCCTTTCTGACTAGTACCACCTATGATATTTGTTTTTTGGCTATCCTGGACCTTGGCACTTCCTTACATTTTTAATACATATGAATATTTGAGTAACTCCTATTAGTGATTAATAAAGGCCATCTCCTATATATATCCTATGGAGGTTTCTCTTTTCTCACTGGTTTGAATTTTTTTTTTTTTTTTTTGCTTTTTGAGAGCAGTTGGGTTAAGGGACTTACCCAAGGTCACATGTCTAGGTTGTGTGTGTGTGTGTGTGTGTGTGTGTGTGTGTGTTAAGTGTCTGAGGTCGCATTTGAACTCAGGTCCTCCAGACTCCAAGGCCAGTTCTCTATTCACTGTGCCAACTAGAGGCCCCTCACTGGTTTAAATTTGCTGACATGCAGTAATGGTGAAAAATGTATTTAATTTGATATACTCTAAAAATATCACAGACAATTCAGTGATGACATTTTAAAGGTACTTTTAGAGAAGTTTCATTGTATGAATTTTCATAGTAGCCCAATGTACCTTGAGGTCAAATATCATTAGTCACAGTTATTATGAATTGTTATGAATTAAGTGAGCTGAGTAGTTCCCAAGAAGTCAGGGAATGGCAGGTAAACTGAGCACTGAACATATTTGTCCCCATATGTTTTTCAGTTCACACTGTTAACCTGCTTGGAATGCCATGTAGCACAGTAGAAAGAATATTGACCCTGAGGACCTGAATTCAAATCTTGCCCCTGACACTACCTGTGTGACAATATATAAGTCAGTTAACAACTCTGGGTGTCAATTTTAACATCAATAAAGGAAAAGGTTGGATTAGGTGGCCTATGAGGGCCTTTCTAGCTCTAGATCTATGATCTGTTCTAGACTTTTCTCAGATCCTGTGACCCTAAATTCAATTTTCTTTCTGTTGCATCCCATTGCTGCATATCTTTACCAACAATTGCAATAGAAAAAAAAATCAGTCAACATATGTATACATATATAAGATTTAGCATGAGCTGCACCAAAACTTTTGGGACACTGCATGCATCTGCATATATATATATCCATGTATGTATACATATATGTATGTGTATATATGTATATGCACACATGTACATGTGTGTATAAAACAATGTTGCAAAATATTATGACTTGAATTTTTAAAAGGTAATAATAACTACTGAAAAACACAAATATAATGGTCTAAGATCAGCTGACACTTCAGTTTTCAAACACACAAGGCCATGATTATTTTGACACTCCCTTTCTTAGACTTTCACTTCCCACAATGATCCAGCAGGTTTGGCATGGTTTATGTGGCATGAAACATCTACTTAGAGTTCCAAAAACTAAGCTCTGATTGCACATCATATAAAAATACATGTGAAACGTGGCTGGTAATCTCTCTGGCCTTTCAAGGTTTGTCATACTTGTTAAAAGCATGCTAAATCATGCAGCCATCCTAAAAACCAGAATCAATATTGACGCCGTTTCTTTTTACATTATGATAATTTCTGGAAATTCCCTTCCTTATTTCCATTCTCCACAACCCCCTTCCTAAATTGAATTCTCCTTTTCAATAATGAAAAAGTTAAGCAAAACCCAAATAGGTACCTTTTATAATGTATTCCCTAGTTTATCTACTGACTTTATTCATTATCTGGGAATGTTTGCTTTTCAACTACTCAGACTTCAATTTTCTTTTAGTTTATGTTTTTGTGGGCACTATATATACTGTTCAGTTTCTGCTAATTCATTCTATATTTGTTCATATGGATCCTTCCATAGTTCTCCGAATTTTATCATATTTTACTACTCAATAATGTTCCATTAATCCACAACCTGTTTCCCAAGTCAGTGAGAATGCTCTGTATTACTTAGTATTTTAGTTATTTCAAAAAGGAACTATTTTGGCATCTACAATGATACTTGTTCTTATCTTTGATCTCTTTGGGGGAGGAGGGGTACATGATCTAGCAATATTCCTTGAAGGCAAAGATTAAAAAGAGAAAAAATGTGTATATTTAAAAAGAAGATTCAAATATGAAGGCTTTGGAGTAAAAGGGTCCCTGGAAACCAATCCTTTTCTTACACTAAATCAGAAAACACATTTCCATAAACAAGACTCATTTTCCCTCATTTCTATAAAATGTAATGGTATAATTTGAAAGCAAATATTTTTTTGGTAATATTTAGCTACAACTCAGACTGAGTGCTTAATATATGT
This sequence comes from Gymnobelideus leadbeateri, assembly GCA_011680675.1. Lineage (NCBI taxonomy): Eukaryota > Metazoa > Chordata > Mammalia > Diprotodontia > Petauridae > Gymnobelideus > Gymnobelideus leadbeateri. Next base: position 115,632 of record WOXC01001193.1, on the reverse strand, counting down.
GTATTTGGCTAAGAAAAAACATATTCGATGGTGTTAGTACTTTTGGAGAAGCAGGTAAATCTAGCTGAATGATGCATAATATTCATTCTTTTGATGAATATTTCATCAGTCAATAGATTTGACCTTCTCTTTCCCTTTGAGTCCAGAAGGGTGCTTTTGGGCTCAGTGGATTCCTTCTTGGGAGCCAAGAATAATGAATAGCTTTGAATGCCTTGATATTTCCTCACCATTCAAATTTTTTTTTATCCCCATGTAGAAGACCAGCTGTTGTAAGCAGTTTTTCCTAGGGTGGGTCTGCCCTTTTCAATGTTCTTCAGCCTAGTTATTCATGTATGGGCTGTTGTAGAATAGCACTTCATTCACATGTGTTATTTTTCCCTCTACATTAAGTAAAATACTTTAAGTTCTTCTGCTTTACTAATGAAATGACACTTTCTCTGCTCACTTCCCTCTGACCTCAAATACTTTGTTCTCTAAAATTTACTTGAAACAACTACACTATGTGTCAGACATGCAGCCTTTTAGTGCATTGAGGGTTGCAGAACTCCCAGCTGTGGTTTGAACCAGATTAAACTGCAACTGGGGAAATACTTAACAAAATAAATGAAAATACAATAGAATGTATAGATAATATTACAACATACTTTTCTAAAACAGGATGTGGCCTTCAGGGAGCCTTATGTATAGTTTAGTAACCCCCATTTCTATGTGAGTTTGATACCAGTGGCCTAGAGGATTTAGAGTCAGACATATAAGGGTGTCATAGTTTGTAAATTCTGGTAATCAACAAGAAAAATTGTGATATACATATATGTATATACATAAGCACATATATTTACATATACATACATAAATATGTATACATGTTTACTGTTAGAAGGTGCATGGGCAGACAGGATAATGAAAATGGATGATGGAGAGAAGGCAGAGCTAATCAACTTTTATTTTATGTTATTTTTCTGTCTATGAGAAATCTTTGGACTGACAAGAGTAGAACAAAAATGGGAAATGAGGAGTTGATAAGTAGGGAATAAGAGAACATCTAACTGCCCTTTTCTGAAATCAAGTCATCTGACCCAGATAAACTACATTCTAGGGTAATGTAAGAGCTGGAAGATGTAGTTACGGAGTCACTACTAGTGATCTTTGAAAGACTGCAGATTAAAAGAAAGGAACTGTGGAACTGGAAAAGAGCAAATGGCAACTAAGTGGTATGTGGGATAGAATGCTGGATCTAGAGTCAGAAAGAATTGAGTTCAAATCTGGCCTCAGATACTTAGTAGCTGTTGACCCTAGACAAGTCAAGTTATCTTTCTGCCTCAATTTGCTCATATATAAAATAAAGATAATAATAGCACCTAACTCTCAGGGTTGTTATGAAAATAAAATGGTTAATATTTATAAAGTGTTAGCAAACCTTTAAGTCCTATATAAATACTAGCTATCAATAATAATAATAACAAAAATAAATGTTCAAATGATGTTCAAAGAAGGAATAGATGGATTATGGACTTTCCTTCAATGAAGAGTTTCAAGTAGAGAATGAACAATCCCTTACTAGGCTTATCATGGAATTCCTTCATCAAGAATTTGTTTTACTAGGGGCGGCTAGGTGGCGCAGTGAATAGAGCGCCGGCCCTGGAATCAGAAGGACCTGAGTTCGGAGCCGGCCTCCGACACTTAATCCGCACAAACAAAAAACCTAGCCGTGTGACCTTGGGCAAGTTACTTAACCCCAATTGCTTTAAAAAAAAAAAAAGAATTTGTTTTACTAAATGTTTGCCACTCAGCCCACAATTCTATGGGATATAGGATTAGAGTATATTATATCTGCATATTATATCTATATAGAGTATATGCAGATATTAGACTGTAGAGCCTTTGTCTTTCATCCTTTACCCTCTTCTTTGATCTGAAAAGTCTGCATAACTTCTACACCTATAGGACAATTAATAGATAAACAGCGATTTAATTGATTGAACAACTCTATAAGTAGCTATCGAGTACCTAGTATTTGCAAAGTACTGCACTGTGGTGGATTAAAGAATAACAAGACACAGACCTTGACCTCATGGCACTTAGAGTCGAGTAAGAGAGATAATATTTGTGCACAAAAAACTATATTATAAGGTATAATATTAACATATAAGAATAAGATAAAGTTGTATGATGTTTCACACTAAACAGAGATACTTCTGGATAATGATTGTTGGCTGATTTCTTTTGAATGAGGTTAGGCAATCATACCACGTGTTCGATGGAATTTGGATTTGGCATCAGTTCAATTCAATCCAACCAACATTTATTAATTATACTATATGCAAGAAGATGCCTACATCCCAGGCCATCTCCAGTGACTTTTGTCTTGCCACTGGACTTCAATGACTCTGGAAGAGAGAGTGAGGCTGATGACTTTCTATAACTGCCTCACTTGAATCCAATTCATATATGATGTCATTGGTCCTCTTTGAAATGAAGGACAAACAACAACTATATATAAGGTATTATGCTAGGTGCTGAAGATATACAGACAAAACTGAAAAACAGTCGATCAAGTGCTGTCTTGCTATTAAAGAGCTTCCATTCTACTGAGGAAATGTGGCATAGTAAGTAAGTGATAATGCTCACTAGGGAGTACTGGTAAAAGTTTCAGGTAGGAGATGGTGCCTAAATTGAGTCTTAAAGGTGGTGAAGGATTCCAAGAAGTTCAGATGAGGAGGGACTAGAATTCATAGGAGGATGAGTTGGAATCATGGGTTAAAGAATGCTAGAATAAGTGAAAACTCAGACCCATGGACCATAAAATTCATGAAACTGTCAATCACAGAAAACTAGAACCACAGTATGTTTGGACCTCAGAATTTTAGGCTCTTAATTGCTCTAGTCTCTTCCATTCAGTTAATTAATGTCTAAGAGAAGATAGATCATCAGTCACCAATTCCAGCATTTAATCTACAAGATAATCAAGTTTCAATTGATACCTAATTGTAATTTCTACCATTTTCCTTGAACTTGGTAAACAAGCTCTCAGAGTCCTTTTTGTATTTGATAGTCCAATTCCTCTGAGGGTTTCAGAATAAAGATGCTATATAAATAAAGATATAACAGCTGTCTGTGTTTCTACAAATGCTGTCTCTCAAAACCCACCTAAGAAGCTTTCAGCAAGAGGAAGAAAGAAGGAAGGTTGTGATCAGTTTGCTCAACAAACATCAAGTAATTACTTTCCCTATAGTATTCCTCCCCTCTATTTTCAAGGAACCTTGTTCTTTATCACTCCTCTGAAATTGTACAGGAAAATAGGGACAAGAAGAGAGAGATTATTTCGTGACCTGGTCTCCAAATTTCATCAGATTTGTTTGGCTAACAACAACAACAAAGACTTCACATGGGAAAAAATGCAGATATGATACTTTGGAAGAACTCCAAAAACAACTACATAAGGAGGGAAATCGCTCCTGAATTACTAAGGCTCTCAATGTGTCTCCTAGAGAAAATGCAGGGAGCACAGTTAAGGAGTTCATACTTCAGACTTGTTCTAATTCTTTAAAAAATTCTGTAACAGACTGTATGTGGAGTGGAGTCATGGTTTTCATTTTATATACAAAATCCTTTAGGATCATTTAACTGACACCAAATTTACTTAAAAAAAAAGACATGGAGAAAAAGCTATAGTACAAAAGTAAACACTGCATGGAAAAATGCCTGGGTATTCTCACAATGTCTTAAAACAAACTAGATGCTGGCTTTTGTGCCTGATGACTACTTCCAAGGATGGAAATTTGGGAATAAATTCACAGGGTTCAATTCAGATAGGCTGCCTCAAGCTATGTCTAAATAGAGACACAGCCTGTGATTTCATTAATTAGGGAACTACCAGATGAGAAAACTCCTTTTACTAGTATAGGTCAGTACCTTCTCTCTGACATAGTCTAACAGAGTTGTCTACTGCACTGAGGAGTTAAGTGACTTTCCAGTAGTCACACAGTCAGTCTGTTTTAGATGCTAGACTTGAACACAACTCTTTTTAGTTCTGGAGCCAAGTCTCTATTCACTCCATCTAGTTCTTTCAGATTGTATCTGATGATAGCTTTTGTCTTTCATTCTTCAACTCTGCTGCATAATGTTTATAGTCCCTGGAGCACCAGAAACCACAACCAATGGTGATCTGGCAATTATTTAAAAATCAGGTCTTAGAGGAGTAGCTAGGTGGTACAGTGGATAAAATATTGGTTCTGGAGTCAGGAGGACCTGAGTTCAAATCTTCCTCCAGATATTTATTGTGTTACCCTGGGTAAGTCACCTAACCCTGGTTGCCTCCAAAAAATCAGCTTTTCGAAAATTTATGACATACTTTTAAGTTTAATCTGCATTATTAATATTTCTCCATCATTTTCTTAAGTCTAAACAATCAACAAAATAAGAAATCAAGACCTGATTTATAGCATTGGTTGATATCAATATACTCACATTGCAAATTTTATATTTGACCCTCATGAACCAGTATCAGCTGGCTCCAGCATGCCTCTGCCCCAACCCTGGACTGAAAGTATCTCTGAATCACTTTTGTTTCCCACAATGATGAAGTGAAAGAGGAGTTAGAGACCCTGAAATTGGAGCTGCTAGTGAATTTTCTTTTCAGTCCCAAACAGTCTCTCTACTCCATTCACTCCACTTACTCTTACCTTTTAATCTACCCACCACCATTCACAGACCAGGTTGATTCAAGATATAACCAGCCTCATTCCCCCTATATGACTTCCTTAAATTTCCCAGGAGTCAGGCAGTCACTCCATCCATGGAGCTGAAAGCCACAGTACCCTGGGAGTATCCCAGTGGTACTTCCTGCACACTGCATGAGGTAACACTTATTTTCCCTTCTGCCTCCTTGTCCTACAATGCACCACCCTTCCTAAGACACATTGTTCTACAATTCTGTATCATAGGGATAAAAGCCATCCTTAAGTCAAAGTGTAAAAAAGCAACCTTTATCCAATGAATTCAAGCTGTATCGTACAGATTACTTAATGCTCTCTCACAGATACACTTGATTTGGGAGAACAAAAGTTTTATAGGGCCATTTTTGACAGCACTCAGGATGGAAGTTGCTGATAGGATCCTCATTTTAAGACCTGACAGATTTTTAGTGATGTACTCAAGAGCATCATACTGTACTCAGTACCAGTCTCCTATAGGAGGGGGAGAGAAAGAATGCTTTGTGATACCTGGAACTTTAAAATGAACTTTTTTTTTTTTTTTTGTAGGGAGAAGGTTCTATGTTCGTAAATAATGCCCGGAATACAGACATTTTGTTTTAAATTTGCCTTCTTTTACTAGCATGTGATAAATATGCTTTGCAAAGTCACACTATGAATTACCATTACCAACTTTTGTCTTGAAACAAGTTATATCCACATCTACAGCTTCTGACTACTTTAAGTGGAATCAGTGAAATGATGCAAACTGGTCATTCTTTTTTTTTTCTTTACCTCCCACACAATTCAGCATAAGCTTAGTCTGTCTGAATCAATGTACTATAAAACATTCTGAGAGTTTTCTAAAAATAATTTCCTAGACCTGTCCTACAATTTCTTTCTGATCTGAGATTAAACATACCATTTACAAAAGGAAACATCTCATAATCAAGTCTTTCTTTTTATATGAAAGATCCTTTTTTTTTTTTTTACTTCTTAGAACTAGCACTGTTAAACAGTCATTGGGCAACAGGGGGAATACTATGATCCTTTTGAGTGAAGACAATAAATATTTTCCTGCAGCTCATTCTTTTGACCACTATATTTTCTAATGTCCATTTCTTGTGAAAGCACAGAGTATCGTGGAATCTTCTTAATTATTTGTTGTTGTTGTTCAGTTGATTTCAATAGTGTCAAACTTTGTGACTCCATTTGGAGTTTTCTTAGCAAAGATACTGGAGTGATTTGCCATTTCCTTCTCCAGATCATTCTACTGATGAGGAAACTGAGTTAAACAGGGTTAAGTGACTTGACCAGTGTCACACAGCTAGTAAGTGTCTGAGGCCAGACTTGAACTCACAAAGATGCAGACCTGGCATTCTCTCCACTTCTCCACCTAGTTGCTTTTTAATTATAAAGGCCATGAAAAAAAAAAACCCATTCCTTAACATCTCTCTCCCTCCTACCTGCTCCCCCCCTCCATTATTTCTGGAATAATTTCTGGGATAGGTTCTTTCACCCTTTCTCTTCACAAGAGAGGTAATTCTGCTGACTTATAAAAGGGTATACACACACACCCACACACATGCACACGCACACCCAGTTAAGCTTTTTGAAAGAAAAACTGAGAGAACTTTATCTCTTTTGACAAACATCTGTTTTCTATGTAGTAGTTATTATTTACTCTTCTTAAATTCCCACTTTGAAATATTTTTCTTTACTTCAGTTTTACTTTGGTCTCTGAATTCTACCCCATACCAAAGCTCATAGGGTGACATTACAACAAGGATTCTTAACTTTGTTGATGTCATGGGTCCCTTCTCCTGACTGTCTGGTGAAGCTTATGGCCCCTTCTCAAAATAATATTTTCTAAATGCACAAAATAAAAGACACAGGATTACAAAGGAAATGAATGATATTGAAATAAAAATGTCATTTTTTCCTACCCAAATTCACAGTCCACCTGAAATCTGAACATGGGCCCTTAAGTGTCAGGGATAGGGTTAGAACCCAAGTTAAGAACCTTTGCATTAAAACAAGTTAATATGGGATATTTCTGTCACTTTATACATGACACCAAAACCTGGATTTAACAAACATCTCCATAATCCTGAACTCCTTCCAAAGTAGTTAGTTATCAGGATACTGAGAAGGCATCATTATCAAGGTCATGGACCTGAGGAAAGTATTATAGTGATGGCCAGTACGTTTGGTCTTTAGAAGTTCTAAAATGACACGTTATTATTGTGGAAACAGCATGGTTTTGTTTCATATGTGTCTATGTTATAAGAAAGGTATAAACTCTAGGATCAGAACACCAGTGAGGAATTGCATTCTGGGAGGAAAGGGCAGAAAGAAGACAATCTTGAGGTAATAGTTTATTGTTTTTTTCTTGGGGTGGAGGGGATTGTTGATACATTTTTTTTAAAAGCCCTTTATTGAAAGTCAAAGATATGAAGGGAAGTTTCTTTTTCTTTTTCTTTTTTTGCTTTTTGGAGGGCAACTGGGGTTAAGTGACTTGCCCAAAGGCACACGGCTAGTAAGTGTGTCAAGTGTCTAAGGCCGAATTTGAACTCAGGTCCTTCTGAATCCTGGGCCAGTGCTCTACTCATTGTACCACCTAGCTGCCCCAGGGAAGTTTCTTATTGTAGATTATGCAATGTCCCCTTGCTAAAAACATAATAGAGCCTAAATAAGATTGTTATGGAATGGCTTTAGATGGAATCTTTGAATGAAATCATATTTGTGTGTTATCTAAAACTAGCTGAGTGCTTGAACTTGTTTGAGAAAGATGGTGGAGGAAAGAACATCTTGGTTCTCTGGCTGTCTTTCTGGCCTCAGAGCCAGCTTGCAAGCATTTATTACTATCATTATTATTTTTATTCTTACCATCAATAATAATTATTATTACATTACAGAGCATTTATAAATGCTTTAAGTTTTACTAAGCAGTTTCTATATATTGTCTCATTTGATCCTCACAATGGCCCTGTGAGGGAGGTGTGATTATTCTAAATCTCATTTAAAATTTCTCTCCTGTGGAGACTTGTTCACTCCTTTGCACACAGTAAGCACTTAATAAATATTTATTAGATTGAAATCAAGGTGACACAACTAAGTCTGTGGTGGATATGAAGTTGAACCTGAACCTTGTAATTCTCAAGATCATCCCCATTCTTCTTTCTCTCCCCACTGATCTTATTAAAGTCAAACTACTGGTAGATTGTTTTGCAGATGAGACAGTATTTCTAGGTCAACAGCATGTGAAATGGGTAAGAGAACCTGGAGATAAACATGGGCCTGTTTTAAGGAGTCTGGACATTTTGGAAATTGTACATATAAGAGAAAACATTTATATAGGAAAAATCAGGAATGAGATCTGTGGTTTCATTAGTCATGAAGAAAATTACCTCAACCAATGCAAATCCCTCAATTTGTGCAATTCATAATCTTAGAGACTTACCTAGGGAACTGAGAGTGACTGACCCAGAAACACATAGCCAGGATAGAGCAGCAGCAGGATTTGAACACAGGTCTGGCTTGACTCCAAGGCCAGCTCCCTATTCATTATGTTACTACCTCCCTATGTATAAATTAGATATTCATATGTTGATATAATATGAGGGGAAAATAGCTTTCTACCTCAGTAGTTCAGTTTGAAACAAGATACCCTAGTAAGGTGTATAGACCTTTACTCATGAAATAATTAGGAATCATACTGGGAACCTAACAGCATCCTGCAGTTGTATAATGCTAAAAGGTTTTTAAAGCATATACATGATCTAATTTGGTTCTCAGAATAACTGTGTAAGGTGGGAAGATATGCTATTTTTAAAATAAGTTTTTATTGATATTTTCTAGGAGGGTTTAGATCATTTGCCCAAGATCAGATAACTTATAAGTGGCAAAGCTGTCTCCTTGGCTCCTAGTTTGACTCTGTTTGTCACACTGCCTCTCTGTGGTCCCAAGGAAGCAGCTGAGATTATTTAGGGTGGAGCTAAAACCTTATCTAGTAGACTTCCAGCAGCTCAGCTACCCCACCTCTCTCTATTACCCAAGCCTTATCTTTGCATTTTGCTAGGATTCTCAGTGGAGAGGGAAGCTGACCTCAGCAGTCCCTGCTCTGATAAGGAACTTTCTGACCACACAATCTCTTCCTGTGATGCCCTTCTCCATCTTCACCCCACCCCCTATCTTCACCACAGGAATCTTAAAATTTCATTGCAGTTAAATTTTCTACTTCCTCCAAAAAGTCTGAAGACCATAATTTAAACTCAGGATTAAGGAATGGACTACCCATAGGAAGTCCCAGGACATGCTCATGATGTAGTATCTAAGAAGTTTCCAAATGTAGCAGACCACTACTATACTTTTCCACATTTTTTTTTTGCCTTTTTTTTGGAGGGTAATTGGGGTTAAGTGACTTGCCCAAGGTCTCATGGCTAGTTTTTGTGTTAAGTGTTTGAGATCAGATTTGAACTCATGTCCTCCTGACTCCAGGGCTGGTGTTCTATTCACTGCACCACCTAGCCACCCCTTCCCCATTTATTTTTTAGCAATCTCAGGTTGAAAAGAAAAAGAAAAAGTACAGGTTTTCCAATGAGTAAATGCCAAATTCTCCATCATTAGTGACTGTAACATTTAAACAGTTAGAATAAAGCAGAAAAAGGTATTATGGAGGACCTTGAATGGTCAGGATGTGGGAATTTGCATTTAATCCCAGAAATAGTAAGAAGGCAATGAGAATTTTTAAGTTCCGAGAGTCACATGTTTTTGATTACTTCTGTAAAAAGTTGAATGTCAGGCCCTGGGTACAGAATGTAAAGCATCAAGACAACATCATTAACATGGAGAAATCATTTTGTCTAACAACTTGAAAATTTTTATAAATTCAGGTATATCTAAAGCATGCAGAAATAAAACAGTTTTGTTTTTTCTCCTAAGAAATGACTGTGTGTGTGTGTGTGTGTGTGTATGTGTATGTGAGAAAGAGAGAGACAGAGAGAGAGAGAGAGAGAGAGAGAGAGAGAGAGAGAGAGAGAGACTTAGTGAATACCATATGATTATTCTTCATTTAGTATTTTTTTTTGGAAGGCAATTGGGGTTAAGTGACTTGCCCAAGGTCACACAGCTAGTAAGTGTTAAGTGTCTGAGGCCAGATTTGAGCTCAGGTCCTCCTGACTCCAGGGCAGGTGCTCTAGCTGCTCCTCATTTAGTAGCTTTGACAAAAAAAAAAGTCACCCATCTCATTTTTAAAATAAGAAGAACAAATCTCAATTTGTAAGGATGCTGAACCATCTACTTCAGTATAAATAATCATGTTTAAAGGGCAGGAGTGATCATTGACTGCCACAACATTTACCAACACTTTTGAGTATATGGTATTTTAAGTGTGCATAATGGGAACTCTTGCCATTCTGAATTTTTGTATACACCTAGGGTTTAGGTATAGGAACCTGACCTGTGATTTCATTTAGAATAGGAAGCTCCAGGTGAACAATTCCTTCTACCAACTTAAGTTGAGAATTTCTCTGTAACTTAATGTTTTATGTTTGGAGCATAGGAAGGGTATGTGACTTGCCCAGAGTCAATTGGTATGTGTCAGAAACTGAACCTGGCTCTTGAACCAAACACACTCCCCTCCCCCTCAATTAGATTGTAAACTCCTTGAGGGCAGGGATTATCTTTTGCCTCTTTTTGTGTCCCTAGAGTTTAGCAAAGTGCTTGGCACACAGTGGGTGCTTAATAAATGTTTACTGATTGATTATCTACTACTCCAGACTGCCTCTTAGCATACTGCACAGAGAATAATATGTAGAAAGTGAGACCTAGAAGGAGAAATTTGCAGGTAAAAAAAGTCCTTCCCCATTAAACAAAATGATAACACCAGCTTTAGGTGTGCTTAAAGGGTAGATTGTCCTGGAATAAAAAAGGTAGTGACTTCATTATGCAAAAGAATCTCTCTTTAGAGCCACAGATATGGGAGTGTCTGCCCTTGCATGTATCATAATTTTCTTGTTCCTAGGAGCTCTGGCTAATCTCTTCACTGAGCAAAGTAAAGAAACACAAGAACTCCTTGCCTGAAGGCTCCTGGGGAAATGATCATTCATGCCTTGTTTCAGTGCCACTGGATCAAAGGATTTTGGGTGTGTGAAGGCAAAAGACAAGAATGAAATATTTCCTTTTTCTTGTTTTCCTTTTGAAAGGGAGAACTGGGGAATGGGGAACATGGGTCCTTTTGATAAAATTGCTTGCAATCACTAAAGTCAGTACTGTTCTGCTCCTTACTACCTGTGTCACCCTGGGTCAGTCACCAGCACCCCTGGACATCACTTCTCTGTGAAATATAGGAACTGCATCAGATGACCTCTCAGGTCCCATCTAGCCCTAAAGTTCATGTTTCTATATTTTTCACTAGTAAAATGAGACCTGTTTAGGCATAGATTGTGCATCAATGAATAAGAGGATAAGGATAAAAACTTGGATTCAGAGCCAGAGGATTTAGATTCAAATCTTGGCTCTGTTACTCTATTTGTGTAACTTTGGGCAAATTACTTTTTGTGTATCTGAGCCTCAGTTTATGAAATCAAGAGAATGGACTAATTCTAAATCTTGCTGTTGTTGGTTCTGTTCAGTCATGTCTGATTCCTCATGATACCATTTGGGTTTTTTTTTTTTTTTGATGAGATACCAGAATGGTTTTCCATTTCCTTCTCCAGTTCATTTTACAGATGAGGAAACTGAAGCAAACAGGATGAAGTGATTTGCCTAGAATCACAGTTAATGTGTCTGAGGTCAGATTTAAAGTCAGGAAGATGAGTCTTCCTGTTTCCAAGCCAGGTGTTTTATCCACTGTACACCCTAGCTGCCCATGACTGTAAATCTATGCTCCAATAAATCTGTACCTGTGTTCAAAAAATGGCAGAGCTATAAGTAATTGTTAACTTACATGATCATCTTTCCTTCATCCCAGAGTGAGAGAGGTTAGTATAATGGAAAATACATTGGATCTGGAGTCAGAAAACATGAATCCAAATCCCAACTCTATCCATGGATTATCCACGACATGCATGACCTTTGGCGGGCCATTTAATTTCTCAGAGCCTCAGTTTCCTAATCTTTAAAAAATGAGCAGCTTAGACTAAATGATCTCTGAGACCCTCTCCATTTCTAAACCATGTGAGTCCTTTTGGGAGAAAAATCTTTTAAGACAGACCTAATGTAGATCTTTAGGGAATTAAGATGGTTACAAAAAAAGAATGCATATATTTACTCTTTTTTTTTTTTTAAAGCAATTGGGGTTAAGTAACTTGCTCAAGGTTACACGGCTAATCATTATTTATGTGTGGGTGCTCATTTTCTGAGGCTGGATTTGATCTCGGGTCATCCCAACTCCGAGGCCGGCGCTCTTACTCACTGCGCCACCTAGCCGCCCCTTTAGGGCAATTGGGGTTAAGTAACTTGCCCAAGGTTACACGGCTAGGTTTTTGTTTGTGTGGATTAAGTGTCTGAGGCCAGGTCCTTCTGACTCCAGGGCCGGCGCTCTGTTCACTGCGCCACCTAGCCGCCCCTATATATTTACTCTTGATTTCAGTCAATGTCATTCTCCCTTAGTTCTATGAAAACAACAACCACCACCACCAGCATTTATATAGGGCTTTAAGGTTGCATAAGTACTTTTTACAATTTATCATAGTTCATCTCAGTTGGCCCTTAGGGTTGTAGGTGCTTTTATTATCCTCATTTTACAGATAAAGAAACTGGAGCAAATGACTTGCACAGGGTCTCACAGCTAGTATTTTTAAATTAGCTTAGCTTTCCTTATTTTCTAGAGTATTAAAAACAAAATCCCATATTTCACCTATAATTTGCTTTTTTCCTAACCCTTGTTGTTGAGACATGTTTGAAACTTTGTGAACTATTTTGGGGTTTTCTTGGCAAAGATCTTAGAGTTGGTTTGGTGTTTCCTTCTCAGCTCATTTTACAGATGAGTAAACTGAGGCCAATGGGGTTAAGTGACATCCTGGGCAGCACAGCTAATAAGTATCTGAGGCCAGATTTGAACTTATGATGTTGAGGTTTCCTGATTCTCAGCCCAGCACTCTATCCAGTGAACCACTTAATCCCTGCCTTACCCTTACAGCTACACATTTATCAACTATATAAATAGAAAGTTTTTATTGATGGAGAGAGGTTGAAGATAGAATTTGAGTCTTTGGAGAAGGCAAACATTTTCCAATGCCCTTTGCATGATTCCTGGATGTAAAAAGTAATGACACATTTTTAAAAAGAACTAGTTTAAGCTTTAAAGATAGAAAGAAATGGAGACTAAAGTTGAGTTGAATTTTAAAATCAGACTGTTGTTGGAGGTCATACTTGCTGCCTCTCTTTGAAGTGTTTTTTTTTTTAATGTTAATGTTTATGGATTACATCCAAGATCTTTTTTAATATTATCTCCCGGTTAAAATAAGGTAGGCAAAGTAAAGGGTACTACTTGCAATGTGTATTTATAGTCAAGCAAGAAGAACTGGATATCCTGGAGGAAAAAAATTTCATTTCCTGAATCTCAGAAACTAATCCACAAAGGGGAGCTAAATAATGGTTGGTATGTAGTCACTTAAAACATTTATTATCTGAATGCATTAAAATGACTAGAGGCTCATTCTTTTCATGGGGATGGTTTTACCTCATTCATATCCTACTAAGGATCAGAATGTAAAACTTGGAGGGTAGTGGAATGTTAAGGAAAGTTTATAGGATATTAAGAGGGTAATTTTTTATGTGAGTACACAAAGCCTTGTTTACTTAATGTGGTAGAGGTATATAGAGAAAGGATATGATGCATTAAGGTAAAAAAAGTGGTTCCATTTATTTTTAAATTTTGCCTCCTAATTCACTCAAAAATCTTTCTCAGTCTGAGGATGAACGTGATTCTTACTAAGGTTGAATGGTGTATTTTTATCAACTGTATGTTTGACTTGGAGTCAGGGCCACCTGACTTTGAATCCGATTTCAGACACATCGTAGCTGTGGAACCTCCATCAAACCAAAGAAGTACTCTCAGCCTCAGTTTCTTCATAAGTGAAATGGGGATGAAAATACCCATAAGTATTTACCTCACAGGGTTGTTCTGCATCATCAAATGAAATTATATGTGTTTCAAGCATTTTACAAACCTTAAAATCCATGTAAATATTAATAAATATTAATTAATTAATTAATATAATTAATATTAATCTCTTCCTCAGAGTCTCTTAGGTAAATTTTATTTTGCTTTCTTTTTCAAGTTCAGTTATGCAGCATTTGGTCTCCTTACCCCACTACAATATGGCCCCTGTCCCTACCATAATGTTAAAGCTTTTGTTTCAAAAATCACCCTTGATAACCTAGAGAAGTTGATGATTGCTCCTCAGTCCTCATTCTTCTTGACCTTTCTGTTGTCTGCTATGACACTGTTGATGAAGCACCTTATCCTCTACTAGGACTTGTCTGATACCTACCAGACTCGTGGAACAAAAGGAATTGACATATGCCTTGCTTCTTCTCACTAGTGCTTCTAGAAATTCCTGGGGCTCCTACCATGGAGCAACCTGTCCATCTTTGAAGTTCATTGAATTAGCTCTCCCCTTAACCTGTAGGTTCCCCAACTAGAAAAATGAATTTTACCCAGATTTCTCCCAGCTCTGATAGATGAGCTTTTTAAAGCCCTGTGTTTCTAGGAATCAGGTCTCCACCTCTTTTTTCTGTCTCCTCACAAAGTCCCTAAATGGGTAACTTTCCCCCCTCCAAAGTCCCAGCTTCACTTTACCTGCTATCTTTCCTCAGTAGAATGTATGCTCCTTGAGGGCAGTCACTGTCTTGCTTTCTTGTACTTTGAAGGTGAGAATTAACTTTGTCAGTCAATAAGCATTAAGGGCCTACTATGGTGTCAAGCACTGTCCTAAGCCATGGGGATATGAAGAAAGGCAGAAGGCAGTTCCTGCTCTCCAGGACTCACAGTCTAATGAAAGGGAGGGCAGGCAGGCAACTTTATACAAACATGTTATACAGGTTAAATAGGAAAGAATCCACAGGCAGAGAGCCCTGGAATGAAGAGGGATTTGGGGGAGGTTTCCTGTAAGGTGAGATTTGAGCTGGGACCTGAAGGAAGCCAGGGAAACCATGGGGCAGAGGTGATGAGGGAGAGAATGCCAGGGCATTGTGAAGGGTTGTTTCTGGAGCGGCAAGGAAGACAACTTCATAATATTATTTGCATTCATCCAAATTAGAATTAGTGCCTGAATTTTAAATGTGATTCTAATATGAATTTGTGAGAATATGTATAGAAAAATAAAGCCTCACAGTTTCCAGAAGTTAATTACTGGCACTTAATTTTCTCCTCCTGTTATTACCGTTCATCATGTTCAGTCATCCCTGCTTTCCAGGAGTCTGCCCTTCTTGGAAGGGGATGGGGAGATGAGCAAGGGAAGGGCATAAGCTTTTATTAAGCACCTATTAAGTTCCAGGCATTATGCTAAGAACTTTACAAATATCTCATTTTTATTCTTCTCTTTTTACATTGCATTATGATTCTTTCAGCTTGTGAAATAGGTGCTATTATTATCCCCATTTTATACTTGAGGAAACCATAGCAACCATAGGTTATGACTTACCTAGCATCACTAAGCCAATAAGTGTCCAAGGCTGGATTTGAACTTGGGTTTTTCTGACTCCAGGTCTAAGGCTCCATTCATCGCTTCACTTAACTGCTTCATAGGAGAACAAAATGTGCTTATGTATAAAAAGAAACATCATGGCATTGTGGGTAGAAAGCCAACTTTGGAATCAGGAAGATCTGGATTCATGGTCTGCCTGCCTCTAACATATACTAACTAACTAACTAACTATCCCTCAGTACCCTAAAGAGCTGTCTTGAGACTTTAGTTGAAGGAAAGATGTTGACCTAGATTGATAGAGGAAGCTTTGTCACTTAGAAGTTCCCCCATATCAATAAAATCAGAGGTCTAGTCCTTACCCCACCAAATAAAACAAATTTAAAAAAGTACAAGGTAGTTTAGAGAGGGAAGTTCTAATAGTTATAAACAAGCCAGGATTGATATTCTTGTAGGGTCTGCATGTGGTACTGAAGATGTTACCATTCTAGGCATTATATTCTATATTAAAAAAAATGGAAATAACAATACTTGTATTACAGAACTACGTGAGAAGTGCCTGAAAGTTTTTGAAACTGTGGCTATTTTTTTTTACTTTGATGTTTGCATCAATCAATCAGAAAACATTTATTAAACCCTTACTATATGCCAAACTCTGTACTAAGCACTCAAAATATAAGTAATGAGTTTGCTCTGACCCAGTGCCAGGTCTGCTACATGATTCCTCAGGGTTCCAGGGTAGTCCAAAGAATTAGAAGGATATCTCCTCTAGTATTATCAACTGGAACCTCCACTTTCTGTGTACCCTCCCCCCCCCCCACACTGTTAAGGGGGTAGTAACTAGCACTCTAGTAGTGTTTAACTAGTTAATAATGAGTAGCTCTTACAAAGGAACATTTACTTAAAAAATATAACAAGAAGAAAGCATAAACATTTTCCATGGAGAAGCACATAATCTTTCCTACACCACTTTGGTCTGAGGCCAGGGTGGTGGGAAGGAGATTTGACCTATGATTTAGCTTGGTTTCTACATAGCCTTGGTCACACAAGTTCGCATCAAAACATGGCATTTCCTCCTAATGAGTCCTCAGAAAACTGCTCCCAAAGATCATTTCTTATTCTTCAGGGTATATATACTCGGCTGACAGTAATACCTGGCCTAGGATCTGACTGTCTTATTCCTGTGACTTGCTCTTTAAAACCCTGCAGGTTTGGAGACTTCACTTGGTTTCCTGGACCCCATGAGCAAAAGAGTCAACTAGATTTCCCCTAGAAGCAAATGAGGCCAAGAGATAGTAGCTGAGAATGACAGGCCTTTTGGAATGCCTCTGAAACCATTTAAAGAGCCATCTCTTATCAATATGTGGCCAGTAAATCAGAATCAGTAATGCAATGCTTACATGCTCCACAGTTGGTATCGCCAATGTCCTTCCCTTATACATACATACATACATATATATATATATATGTATATATATATATATATACATATATATATATATGTATGTATGTATGTGCTTCTCCCAGAAACAGGCTTCCCAAGTTCTCTATTGGAGATCTTCATTACACAAAGAAAACGCAAATTCTCTATCCCAAAAAATGAACAAACAAACCCAAACATACTTGTTCAAAAGGAATTTACATTCTAATGGAGGAGATAACATATATAATTCAGTAAGTACATAGAAGATAAATTCAAAGTAGATGGAATTTAACCTCTGAGTGGATGGTATCAGCAGTAGGGAGGAAGGGAAAGTCTTCTTTTTTTTCCATTGGTAGAATTAGACTAAATAGCTTTTAGTCCTTCCCTGCCTTAACTCTATGATTCTATGATTCTTTAACATGTTCATGCAATGGCTTTTATTTAAAGTAATACATGGCTTTTATTTTGTCATGTATTGTGAGTTTGTTTAGATATCCAGTCCAAGGAAATTTTGTTTCAGATTTATTTCATGGTTATGCTTTGGTTTTTTTTTTTTGTACAGTAATCAAGGTTAAGTGACTTAACTAGGGTCACATAGCTAGTGTCTGAGGTAAAATTTGAACTCATGTCCTCCTGGCTCTAGGGCTGGTGATCTATTCACTGTGCTACCTAGCTGCCCCTCTTGAGTTGATTATTAAAAGGAAGGCATGAATTCTAAGAGTCAGAGGTTGGGAGGAAGACTATTTCATGGTGTAAGAAGCAGTCCTATAGCATGGTAATCCAAAGCATGGATCCTGGAAATGGAGTGTCATTTGTCAAGATCATCAAATAAGCCAGAATGGATGGTTCATTGAGAAGAACTTGTAATAGAGAAATTTAAGAGGATTATGTTGTTAAGAACTTTTTGTTAAACTAAGAATTTATATTTGATTCTGGAAATAATGCAGAGTCACTGGAATTAAGGAGTGGAGAAAAGGAGGAATTACATTGTTAGACATATATTTTAGAAAAGTCATTTTGGGTGCTGTGTGCAGGATGGATTTGAGTGAGGAGGGATCTGAGGTTAGGGAGACCTCTTAGGTAGCAATGACAATAGTTCAAGCCAGAGGTGATGGAGTTGGGAAGTAGGATGGTGACTATGTGTACAGAGAAATTGTCATATTCGAAAAATGTTATAGAGGAAGAAATTACAAAATTTGTCAACTGACTGAATATATATAGGAGAGATGTTAAGAATATAACCTAGGTTGGGAACTTTTTTGGATAGAAGGAAGGTGACAATTCTATTTTTATTTTTGCAAACTCATTAATGGAAAAAGAAATCACTTGTCATGAGTTTCATGACCTCAAATGGAAGAAATGAGATATCCTAGCTATTATCTAACTTTCATGCCCCAATTTCTAAAATGTGAAATCAGTTACAGAGCTATATAAAATTATCACAAAGAAATAATCTTCCATTTATATATGACAGTATTTTATACATGATGATATTTCAAACCATCATAACTAATGTATTTTTTATTTCCTTTTTTAAAGAATACATATAGACACATTCATATTCCTTAAGAGGCCCATTTTCCACTGCACTAGGGACAGAATTATGTTCCATTGCCAAATAGAAGAACCAAGAATGAGACAGATTGGAGATTCCAGTCCTTAAAACAGATGAAAGCCTTTTGGCACTCAACATGGTACTTGTAATCTTGCATAACTCCTGTTAGAATAATTGATATAGATTCTGGAAATATAGCTGTAGAATAGCAACTAAAACAAAACATAAAAATGCAAGGTTTTTTTGTTTTTGTTTTTTGCTTATTTATCTAGGCCTTATAAATGATAACAATGCATTTCATATTGCATTTTAGGATTTGCAAATAATTTTTCCCCAAACTCTGGAAGATAGGTTATGCAATGGAATGTATCCATTTAACCTCTGTGGGCCTCGGTTTCTTCACTTGTCAAATAAAGAGGTTGAACAGATAACCTTTAAACTCTGTTTCAACTCTGAATCTGTTATCTTCTGATATTAGAGTATGGACCAATAGTACAAAAAGGTGCAGATGGAGATAAGTGGAAAATGTACTCAATATACAGAATTCCTACTAGCATGCAAAAGACACAGAATGAATCAACTGCACAAAATCAGGTACCCATAGATGATGCCCATGTATGCAGAATAGTTGTCATAATCCTATACTATATTACATTTTGTTGATATCAGTTTTCTCTGTGTGGCGATTCTTTTACAAAGCAAGAAAAGAAATCCAGAACTTTTTGTTACCATTTTTGGGATTTTGTAATTCCACATATTTCTTATACACAGGGTTATTCTGGAAAATGTTTAACAATCAGCTCTCCAAATGCCTGTGGTGAGTTTAGACACACTTTAAAGTTTAATCTGCATTATTAATGCTTTCTTAAGTCTAGACAATTAATAAAACAATGCGCCAACCCCTGATTTGCAGTATTTCAATTTCTAAGGTATACTCACAATCAAGCTGGTGGGTCCAAATTGTCTCAAACACACCCTTGCTTTCCCATTATGGGTGCTAAAATTTTTTACTAACTCAATGAAAAATGAATAAGCATACTGACACCCCTTTGTCATAATAATTAGCTTTTGGAGATGGATTTTTTTTAAAGTAATTGGGGTTAAGTAACTTGCTCAAGGTTACATGGCTAGTCATTATTTATGTGTGGGTGCTCATTTTCTGGGGCCAGTTTCGATATCCCGGGTCACCCCAACTCCGAGGCCGGCGCTCTTACTCACTGCACCACCTAGTCGCCCCTGGAGATGGATTTTAATAGCAGTTTAAGGAATCATATCCATTTCTATCAATAAGTTATACATAAAGAAGACAGACCTTGTCTCAGTTCCTTTGAGTCCCTCTCACTACCACACAATGGGTACTAAATAGTTTTGATTGATTTTAAAATATTGTTAGGCATCTTATATTTTCCAACACTTACTTGAGGAGAATACAAAAAATATATTTGAGGACTTTTCCTTTTGCAAATTTTGTAAACCAGAAAATATACACTATGATATTAACTGGTCATGACTAAGTGACATAAGTGAAAGTAAAATTAAATAATCTCATAAAAATAAGTTAAAATGAATTAAATACTATCTTTTTTCATCAAATAGCCTCTTCATTTTCCCCTTTAAATAAAGCTAATGAGCTTTCGGTTCTTATCCATTGGATATTAAGGGAAATTTCATCTTTGGTTTTCTTTATTCTCATTTGTTGAATCTAAATACTCTATTTTACTCAAGAACTTGTAGGCCAACACTTTTGAATGTGATCAAGGCTGACTGAAACAGGAAAAAAGACATTCTTTGTTATTGGCCCCTTCAAGGCTTTTTCCTTGTCTTTTTATTCCCTTCCCAGTAAGTACAGAAGTTTAGCAAATGAATAGCTTTGCTGTGTGTCTAAACAAGATATTAATATCTTTTCATTGAAAGAAACTTTTCATTGAACAAAAAAAAAATCCTTATATTCTCTTCCTAAGAGTTTCGGGTTCATGCACCTCATTTTGAAATGGAGTTTCTGCTGTGTTGTAAATGTAAAATTACTCATTGAATTAAGATGGGGGTATTTATCATTATGCATCTGTTTTATAGCAAATGAATGTGACTATGAAACGAAAAATGTTAGATTTGGGATATGAAAGGTACTAATTATCTCAAACATTGTTTAGTGAGACATTATGGAGAAAAATGGGGGCTTATAAAGTTTAAATTCTGGTTAGGAATATTCTATATTGGGAGTGCCAGAAAGGAAAGCTATAAGAATCCTACTTGGCTCTCTTTCTGACAGTTTTAATATTGAGAAAGCAGAGAAGGAAATTGAATACAGTGAGACTGGGAAGATTGAAAATTGAGAATTAATTCAACTCTAAATATATCTAGGTGACATAAAATTAGATGAATGAGGCATTTATGACTCTATTATGAAAAGCCTGGTGCAGTTTGGCTTTTTTTTTTTTTTTTTTGATAACTATGAGCACTAAGGGGGATCCAAGATAAAGGACTGATTCCACTGAGAATTCCTCGAGTCTTTCTTTGCATTTTGGAAGGCTTAGGTTGTTCTCAGAACTGGGCTAGCTTAAATTTTTTAAAAATCACTAGACCATTTTTTTTATAACTTCTCCTAGTGAAAAGTGAGAGTAAGAAAGATGATGAAGCTTACTAACAGTGGTATTAGTTCTCTTCTTAAAAGAATTAGAAACTATGGTGGTAAAATATTAGGAAATAATATTTGATAAAGTATTGAGTATAAAGAGTCAGCAAGATATGTTGTTGGACACAACTCAACCTCCCCTTCCCCTAATTGATCTGTAAGCAGACAACTCCACCCTTCCCTCCCCCAACTGATCAGTGAGCAGGAATTTCAGGCTAGGGTAAACTCTCCATTACCCCTCGTCCCCTGTGCCCTTCTAATCACATGATTTGGATGTCCTCAGCCCCTCCTAATCATCACCTGATTTCGATATTTCTCCATCCTTGGCCCCTCCTAATCACCCCATCCTAGGTTTCCTGTCTCTCAGCCTAAAGTGAACTTTGCACCAGCGGGAAATTCAAATGTACACTGACCAATCACCGATTGTAGTTTTGGCTTACATAACCTGGATATTGAATCTCTATAAAACCCAGCACCTAGTCTGTGCCAACCCTGATTTGGGCAAGTTACCCTGACAGTCCTGCGGTAATAAATCCACATCCAAATTCTAATCTGGGGGATCTTCTGTCTCAGTCCTTCTGTCCTCAGTCACTTCATTGTGAGCTCAAAAGTTAGGTAACAATAGAATACTATTACAGTGATTCCACAAAGGCTGTTGCAGAATCAAGTGAGCAAGGAGTAAATTTTGTGATAGACAAAGTCAGAATGAAGCCTGATCTTTCTATGGCCTGACAAAGAATGAAGAATCAGGTCAAGTTACTTGAAGGAAAAAAAAGTCAAAATATGGAGAGAAAAATTGATTCTAAAAGTACATCATACTCTGAAATTTTAATTTTCTAAAGAATTCATTTTTGATAAATTTTCAAACATCTTTCACAATGATATACAATCTTCTATTGGTTAAACATTGCATATATGCAACATTTTGGTATATGATAATCTAGAATAAATGTTAGCAATACCTTGTATCACACTGATAGGGATAGGATGTGAACCCCCAAAAGACCATGTCTTGGGATCTGGATCCCAGAAAGAAAAAGCCCTTGGACTTTCCCATGTGGACCAGGTTCCTGGTGTTTGCCTGGAGCATTCAGCCCTTCTGGGTCCTTCTCTGTTACCTCTCACCAGACTACTTGGCACTCCTAGATCCTTCCCACAGTCTTCTTGTATATAAGGTTCATTTTGCCCCCCATTAAAATGTTCAGATTCCTTAAAAGTCTGGCCCATCTGTAGTCACAAATACACTCAGGTTCATTTTGGCAGACTTGTTAGTGTCACAAATGCTCAGATTCCTTCAGAGTCTGGCCAATGACTCAGATTTGGTCCAGCCCCCTGTCAATACAAGTTTCACAATAGGGCAGATTCCTAAAATCTTGCCCACCCTGACCAGTGTTCTAATAAACCTTATCTCTGGCTGAAAGAAGGCTTGAGTCAAATTAATTTGAGGCAGTATCTGCATCACTTGCCCTTGAATTTTGGGGTCCTAGCACCTCTAGACCTCAACAACACTAGGCATTATTTTTTGGACCTATGGACTTAGCTTTCACCCTGTTCATTTGAATAAGTAGGTAAAAAATCTCTAGCCTGAGTAACCTCTGGATATATGATAGCAAATTATTCAATATAAACTCTCATTTAAACCTCATACTTCAATCCAGAAGTTAAAAAAAAGATTCTTTTTTTTTTAAACAAATACTTTATTAACTTCTGTTTTACATCATTCATTTCCGCCAGATTTTGAGTTACAATCATTTTCCCCCCATTATTCCCCTACCCAACCTCCCAGAATAGCAGTCCCACAAGACATCGCTTCCTCCAATCTGCTCTCTCCCATACCTTCTCCCATACCCCCATCGACTTTTCCATTAGAGGAAGATAAATCTTTGTGTCCCAATGCCTGCACATCTTATCTCCCAATTATAAGCAAAAGAGTATTAATAATAGTATTTATATATATTTGAAACATTTAATGTTAATACCTCGAATTTCAGATCCATTTCCTTCCTCCCTTGTCACCCATTCCCTCTGGGAAGATAAGTAATTCAGTATATGCTGTACATGTCTAGCTATGCAAAACATTATCATAGTAGATATATTGTACAAGGCTGCTTATAATTCCCTCCCACTCATCCCACCCCCCACCTGGTCCATTCCCTACATGATCCTGTCCCTCTTCTATAGTGGGTACTTCCAACCTCCCCTCACCCCCAAGGATGCCCTCCCATCCATCATCCCTCCTCTCATCCCCCTTCCCCCTATCCTGCTGCAGGTTGAGATATCCCATTTAGTATGTATGTCATTTTCTCCCTGAACCAAATTCAATGTGAATGTGGTTTTGCCTTTTTAGCCTTCCTTATTCTCCCCCTCCTTTGCACCCACTTCCCTACATGAGATAGTTTACCCTACCATGTCTCTCCCCATCTCCTCTTGCCACTTTCTTCTCTCACCTCATTATTTCATCCCTTGAGTACTCTCCCTTCCCAACAAAATCAACCTATGCCCTCCATCCATATATAACTGTAACCATATACACACACATTCACATATGTATTCATATGACCACACCCCTTCTTCCATTATTTTCATAGTGAGAAAGATATCATCAGTCACAGATATTGCTTTTCCATATAGGAATGTAAATAGTTCAACTTTGATAAGTTCCTTTTGATTTCTTTTCCTGATTACCTTCTCAGGCATCTCTTCCTTCTTGTGTCTGGATGTCAAATTTTCTATTCAATTCTGGTTTTTTCCTCAAGAATGCTTGAAAGTCCTCTATTCCAATGAATGACCATATTTTCCCCTGAAACAAAATACTCAGTTTTGCTGGGTAGATGACCCTTGGGTTCATTCCCAGTTCTTTTGCCCTATGGAATATCATATTCCATGCCCTTCGATCCCTCAGTGTAGAAGCTGCCAGGTCCTGGGCTATTCTGATTGTGTTTCCACAATATTGAAATTGTTTCTTCCTGGCCACTTGTAGTATCTTCTCCTTGATCTGGGGATTCTGGAACCTGGCTATAATATTTCTGGGAGTTTTCTTTTTGGGATCTTTTTCAGGAGGTGATCGGTGGATTCTTTCAACCTCTATTTTGCCCTCTGGATCTAAAACATCAGGGCAGTTTTCCTTGAGAATTTCTTGAAGGGTGATTTCTAGGTTCTTTCCTTGATCACGGCTTTCAGGTAGTCCAATAATTTTTAAATTGTCTCTCCTGGATCTATTCTCTAGGTCAGTGGTTTTTCCTATGAGATATTTCACATTGCCTTCTAATCTTTCGTTTGTTTGGATCTGCTTAACAGCATCTTGATTTCTCATAAAGTCATTAGCTTCCATTTGCTCCAGTCTAACTCTGAAGGAATGAATCTCCTCAGTGAACTTTTGAGATTCTTTTTCCATCTGGCAAATTCGACTCTTTAAGGCATTCTTCTCCTCATTGCCCTTTTGGGCCTCCTTTGCCATTTGAGCTAGTCTATTTTTTAAGGTGTTGTTTTCCTCAGTCAGGCTGTTGACCCTCATTTCATACTTTTCCTGCATCCTTCTCATTTCTCTTTCTAATTTTTCCTCCACTTCTCTTATTTGATTTTTAAAGTCCTTCTTAAGGTCCTCTATGGCCTGCAACCCACTCATGTTTTCCCTGGGGCTTTTGGAGCAGGACTTCTGACCTCACAGTCCTTTTCCCTCTCTATGCCCCCAAAATAGGAGTCTAGGGTTGCATTTTTCTGTTTCCTTTGCCTTGGCATGTTGCCACTTAATTGCTTGACTTTTTGGCTTGTTGCCACACTATGGCTTTAAGGCCAGATAGAGGAATTTTCGTCCGGAACGTGTGGGGGGCAACTTCCGTTTCTGGCAAGCTGTAAACCCACCCACAACTTCCACCCTAGATCACAATCCAGATTCAGGGAGGTTAAAGCAAGAGCGATTACCCCCCAAGACTGATCGCTGGATCTCCCCACGATTTGTAGGCTGGGAGCCGGAAATGCCTCTGAAAACTACACAATGGCGTGTCTCCTCGGCAGCTTCTAGCCCCCAGGGGAGGGAGCTGACGCATTCCCCAAATACAGGTCCCAAAGTCCATAGGACACTAACCTCTTACTTTGTCCTAGGCAAGTCTATGTTGATAATTCTGGAATCTCCACAGTTCCTGGTGTTCTGGGGTTCCTCCAGCTGGCTGCTGGCCCTGCCGCCCTGGGGCTAAAACCTCGGCTCAAGTGGACCTGGGCTCGGCTCGCCTCGGCTCCTGCGCTCTGCGCTCTGTGCGCTGCCGGCTCCCAGACTGCTGCGCTGGTCCTTCCTGCAGGGTGCTGGGCTGTCCTCAGCGGGAGGTTAGCTTCTCTGTGTCGTTCTGTGGGTGCTGGGGCTCCAGAACTTTTTCAGAGACCTTTTTTACATGGTTTGTGGAGAATCTGGGGGCAGAGAGGCTTGGACGAGCTGTTTCTACTCCGCCATCTTGGCTCCGCCCCAAAAAAGATTCTTTTTAATACCTAGATGTGACAAAATGCCTTTCATCGTCTAAAGCTGTGTGTGTGTGTATGTGTGTCATCCATTTCTCAAAGGAGAATTCTGAACTTAGTAGAAAAGAATTCTAGTCAAATGCATTTTATTTTATTTTATTTTTTTTTAAAGCAATTGGGGTTAAGTAACTTGCTCAAGGTTACATGGCTAGTCATTATTTATGTGTGGGTGCTCATTTTCTGAGGCCGGATTCAATCCCGGGTCATCCCAATGAGGTCAGTGCTCTTACTCACTGTGCCACCTAGCCGCCCCAAATGCATTTTAAAAAGACCCCAAAACATTATTGTGCCTCTTTGTGATGATTTTGCCCATCACAAAATCCATGTATTTTTGAGACTTGAACAATCAATAGCAATTTGAGACTTGTCAAGCCAGATCATTAACATTTCAGAACCGGACCTGAGCTTGTTATACTTTTGAATTAGAAGTCCATAGAAATACAAGCCATACTCAGTTCTCCTCACAGTTGCTTTTACAATATGCTTAGCAGTCTGAAATATGTCTTTGGAGAACCTTATGTATTAGCAGACTGAAAGCTAGCTTATTGGCTAGGGCAAAAAGTGAGTAAATGAGCACTGTGTAGTCATTGAAGACAATTGTAATTTTGACTTTATAGAGAAGGGTGTTGAAATATCATATTCTGGGTGAGATTGTGTCAGAACACACGGCAGTTATGTCTTGAGTTTAAAACTAGTCAGTTGCTAATCTTTTGTTGTTGTTAGAAAAGAAGTATAAATAACCTAAACTTAACAAGGAGAATAATCCATGAGAATCGGTGAATGGGTATCACTGGACTAGTAATTAACTAGAGGCAGTAGTTTGGTTCAGTGGAAAGAGGCTCAGATTTAGTTAGAGAAATTGCACTTGAATTCTAGCTCTGGGATTTCCTACTTCTGTGGCTTTGGAGAAGTTGCCTAATCCCTCTTGGCCTTGGGTTTCCTCATCTGTAAAATGAAGGCATTGGAATGGATGAACTCTAAGTTTCTTGCAGCCAGAATTTCAAGATATGATAGATTGTGTCCTTTGATGAATTGTGTGCTTAGCACTTTGCTACACTTGTGAGGCACAAAAGAAATAATAACTCTAAGACATCTCCTTTAAAGGAGATGCAAATATGAGAGATTTCAAGGCTAAGGAAAGGGGCTATATACAAAGGCACCTAGTTCTAGCCAGATAACCCTTAAAGGTGGTGTTTTATGTGTTTTTAGAGTAGATAACCCCTAATGGTGGTGTTCTATGTATTTTAGGGGTAGATAACCCTTAAAGGGGTAGATAACACATGGTGTTTTATGTATTTTTAAGGGTAGATAACCCCTAAAAGTGGCATTTTATGTGTTTTAAGGGTAGATAATCTCTATAGATGGTGTTTTTAGTTTTATGGGTCAGGGAAGACAGACTTTGTCCCAGAAGAGTCACAAGTTCACAAGAGATAATGATGGCTGCTTTTCTCTTTTGTAAGGGAGAGGTTTGGACCTCCATGCTGTTGGTGGTAGTGGTAGGCTATGTGCATACTGGGGGTGGAGGGAGGTGGGAACACAGAATGGCAGAATTCTCTTGTTTTTCAAATAGAATACAAACCTCTGTGTGAAGGGATGGAAAATCTGACTCTATATGCCCTAGGTCAAGCTGCTCATTGAGTTGTTTCATCAGGAACTAGGTTAAAATTTGTCAAATATCCCTCCCTTCTGTGTTATTCATGCATAGAGAGCACAGAACGAAAACTACAGAAGATGGTCTGAGTGGACCAAATTAGCTGTTGGACTTAGTACTTTCCATTTTTAACATTTTTTTAAATGCTCTATTTTAAAATTGCATTCTATGTGTGTGTTTTTGAGCCCTCATTCCTGCCCTCTGCCACCCATCCCCTCTTCAAGGTCTTCCTAAGTAATTAAATAAAGTAGCAGCAACACCAACCAGTCCTCTGTGAGAAGTCTAAACATAAGGAAAGTTATAGGAAAAGGACAATAAGCAAGCCCAGGGTGTGGCCTCCTCTGGGTGCTCCCATTTGCCGATAACTTGGGTTATTATTGCTGACTGATGGGTTTTGTCTGCCACCTAGTGATTAACAACTGAATATAAAAACCAGGACCAATTGAAGATGGAAGGAAAAATGAGTGTGAAAGCAGGCAGAATACAGCGCCATGGAGACATTCCCAAAGAATATTTGGTCACAAAATTCAGCTCTCATATCTAGAACAGCAATGCCAGCACAGCTGTGGTAATGATTCATCGTGGTTTGGATTGATCAATTAGGACATTGTGTGAGGATAAAATAATTGGATAGCAATCTAAAAAAAAATTAACATTCTTGAGACTTCCCTCACTCCCACCTCCAAAAAATTCATAAGGCGTATAAAAATTTAAACTGTCCTATGAAATTTTACTCATCTATCCCATGTTCACAGGCATTATTGCACCTAAAAGTATAACACTAGCCTAAAGAACTACAATATAATCCTCAGGAAGGATTTTTCATACTTTGTACAATTTTTTTCCCTTGTCCAAGCATCTAATACCCAAACCTTTTTTTTTTTCTTCTTTAAGATTAGACTTTGGAGACACTGTGAATTTGTGTGGATAATGTAGGATTCAAAGAGGACAGTAATGATATTAACACTGAAGGGAATATCAGAATAATAATAAATCTATAAATATACAATGACTGGCACATCATAAGTGCTTAGTAAATGCCAACTGATTGACTCTCTATATTGTTTTCACAGCTTGTTTATTTTTTTTAAAAGCAATTGGGGTTAAGTAACTTGCTCAAGGTTACACAGCTAGTCATTATTTGTGTGTGGGTGCTCATTTTCTGAGGCTGGATTCAATCCCGGGTCATCCCAACTCCGAGTCCGGCACTCTTACTCACTGTGCCACCTAGCTGCCCCTATTTTTTTTTTTTTAAGAGAAACTGAAACTGTGATTTCAATGGTATAGGATGCTCCCAATGAACAATTTCATTTACTAATAAAGATCAAAACCTTTTCTGCAAGGTGAAAAGGACTTGCCTGGTGTCACACATTCAATAAGAGTCACAAGCAGACCTCAAACCCACTTCTTCTTGTTTCCAAGTCCAGCTCTCAATCCATGCTGGGCTGTGAAAGCAGTTGTAAAAGAGGCATGGGTACTTTTAAAATGTGGGACAATAGGGACACATTGTTTTTTCTAGCCACAAATATGCATTAAATTCCTTTTATTCATTTTTGAATGAATGTATGTGAGTAGAGGTTCAATAACTATTTGTACCATCTTTAATATGAGGGGAGAGGGGAGGGAGAGAACAGGGACAAGAAAAAGAGCAGAAGCCCAGAAGCAGCCTAACCTCTTTGCTGCTTAAGTGCATTCCAAACAAACTTTGCAGTTACTTTTATATCTAAATGTTAAATCTCAAGGCAAAAAGGACTGCAATCACCTTTAGACAGACTTCCACCATTATCATTTGAAGAAAAAAAATCAGTGATGCAAATGACTCTTAGTATAGAGAAAAAGAGAATTGAATATGGAGTCAGAGAAGCTAGGTTTGAAGCCTGGTTCTTCTACTTTTTACCTAAATGATCATAGGAAAATTACTTTATTTCTTAATTCCCTCATCAACAAAATAAGGTGGGTAGGTCTTAAAGGTCCTTTGCAGGACTATAAAGATATGGCTCTCTGACCTCCAAAGTTTTCATGAGATAGTATTAGCTAGTATTTATGAAGTGCTGTAACTATGATGGCACATTTGATCCTTACAACAACCCTAGGAAGTAGGTGCTATTATCCCCATTTTACAGATGAGGAAACTGAGTCTAGCATAAGTTGTGACTTACCCAGGGTCACAAAGCTAGCAAGTGTCTGAGGCAGGATTTAAACTCGTCTTCCTGATTCTAAATCCAGAAGCAAATGCGGCAGAGCAAAAGTAAGAGGGGAGAGAGAGAGAGAGAGAGAGAGAGAGAGAGAGAGAGAAGAGAGAGAGAGAGAGAAAGAGAGAGACAGAGAGAGAGACAGAGAGAGGAAGAGGGACAGAGAAAGACAGAGACAGAGAGACATGGGGAGAAAATAGTCACTTTTTCAGAGGACCCAGAAGTAATGGCAGACAGATACTTCTCTTTGGGTTTTGGCAGTTAGGCTGTCTCCCACCCTTTGACCCTTGATTACATTTAATTTAACACATTGAATTATCTAGAATTATTCTTTCTTTTCACTCTTTCTGATAGGTTCAACTGTGTAGCTCTTAACATCCTCAATACATTGCAAATCCTTTTAAGGTAGGAACGATAGGAAATATTTTTCTCTAGTTAGTTTTCTTGAATAGAACCTAAACTTAATAGCACTTATTGAACTAGATTGAATCTATTACATTCTTAGACCTGTGGATCCAGAACAAAACTCAGGCTAATTGAAAATATGCTACATGGGTGGCTAGGTAGCTCAGTGAATAGAGCACTGGCCCTGGAGTCAGGAGGACCTGAGTTCAAATCCAGCCTCAGACACTTGACCCACTTATTAGCTATGTGACTTTGGGCAAGTCACTTAACCCCAATTACCCTCCCAAAAAAAGGTGGAAAAAAAAAAGAAAATACACTACAGACTGTCCCAAAAGTCTCAGTACACTCTTAAGCTACTGCACCAAGACTTTTGGGACAACCTATGTTATAGTACAATTTATGTAAATGTTGTGAAATCTTGTTCAAGACATGAAGCTTGATATTTGCAAATATTCAGAAATGGCTCAGAAAGCCATGGAGGATGATGAGTAAGATTATCATGAAGATACTTTTGTTTTATCAGCTATACCAAAGAGTTCTTGGGAAGGTATGATATAACAATATTATATTATATTTATATAGCAGACCTCCCCAAAGGTGAATCATGGCAGAAGAATTTGCTATGGAATTATACAGACTCAGAGCTTTGAGTGATTTCTAGATTTTTAAAAGTCCAATCTTTATTTGGGATTCAACCTAGGGTGTTCTGGAGCCAGCTCATACTGTCTCAGGAGAACCAGTGGTCAAATATTGAGTGTGAGCATATACACCTCAGAAAATGGCAAACACCGCAAAGCAAGGCTTTATTTATTGTTTTGTTGATTGTTTAGACAAAGTGATGGAGAAAATGTTAATGATGGAAATTAAGGTGGGGGCAGGCTAGTTAAATATTCGCCAACACTCTTCTGGATGAAACATTGGTTATTGTTTCTTCTGCTGAAAGCTCTATGTATCAAAGGTAGATTTGTGACTTGGTCCCCTATGCAGGTAAAAAGCCTATATATTAATTAATTAATTATATATTAATAACAATAGTTATTGCTGATATAGTATTTTAAGATTTGAAAAATGCTTTACATTTATTATCTCATTTGATCTATTTGATTTGTTATTTCATTTGTAATGCTTGGAACAAACCCGGGCATACTGTTGAAGGGAGCTAAAGGTTCTTTGATGAAGAGGAGAATCAACTTATTATTCTCCATCTGAAAAGCAGAAACAACAATGATGGTGCCACACCCAGGAAGTATTTTTCCATATGTTAAACATCTGGGAAGAATGACTATACATTTTAGATAGAAAATTACATAATATACCTAAGAGAGTGGAGAGAGAAATACCACTGTATATTTTAAGAAAGTAGATTTCAGCATCATAGTGGAAAAATACACTATGGTTTTTCTAATGGTTTTATTTCCCACTGAAACAATTTTCTTGAGCTTTCATTTAAAGGAATATGTAAGTCAGATTACATGACAAACTCACCTAAGCAAACACATTTTTTTCCCTTTTAGATTTTTTTTTTAGCAATCCACAAGATCTGTTTGTAAAAAATAGTCACTGACTATTTTTTTGATATGTTGTAGAGCTTAAAGGAGAGAGACAGAAGATCCCCGAGATTAAAATTAGAAGTGGATTTTATTACTGTGGGACTGTCGGGGTTACATACCCAAATCAGACAGTGAGCTGGCACAGACAGTGTGCTGGTTTTTAAAGAGATTCAATAGCCAGGTTATGTAAGCCAAAACTACAATCAGTGATTGGTCAGTGTATATTTGAATTTCCCTTGGGAGCGAAGTTTACTCTAGGCTGAGGGACAGGAAGCCTAGGATGGGGTGATCAGGAGGGATGGAGACATTATCTGGATCATGTGATCAGGAGGGGGCAGGGGATGAGGGATGATGGAGAAATCTCCAGCTGGGTTTTTACCCTAGGCTGAAATTCATGCTCATTGATCAGTTGGGGAAGGGAAAGGTGGAGTTGTGCTCAACAATGTATTTACTATTTTTTGATATGTATGTACTATTGTGTTTGTGCCCATGAAGAAAATGTAAAATCTAATGCCAGTTTATTATTTTTTCATCATGAAATTTTTTAAAACTATGTATATTTTCATATTAAAATTAAGGAAAATATTTAGCAGAGATCATATAGCAATTTATTATATTATTTTGGACTTGTTTTTCCTTCATGAAAATCTGATTTTGAAGTAAAGAAGATGAAATCAAGTAGAAAGAATGAGTCCTTTTTCTCATTAGGATTTAAAAGAAAACCTGGTTTCAGATGGTTTACAGGAGGTCTTGATCACAACTCAGTATTAGATTCAGTTCTTTCTGATTGTATGTTTCAAAGTCTTCTTCCTATGTATCTCTGATGTGGAGGGACCTGTGGGATTTTGAAAGCTCTGCCACTGGAATGCCAGCCTTGACAAGTCCCACCTATCTAAAAATGCTTCTAGTATCACTGGGTAACAAACTCCCTTATTTGAGGACCACCCCAGATGATGTTAGCTAGGATTCCTCGTTAGAAGGTTGGTCATCAGGTGGTGATTGTTGGTCACAATAACTCATCAAACTTTCTATTATATTATAGAGAAAACTTTAGTCTTCTTTGGTAGAAGATATGCCCACATGGAAAACATCATGAATTCCTGAAGTATTTGCCTAGAAACATGTTTGGGCAGCTAGGTGGAACATTGGTTAAAGAGCCTGGTCTGAAATCAGGAAGATTCATCTTCCAGAATTCAAATCTGACCTCAGACACTTACTAGCTGTGTGACCTTGGGCAAGTCACTTAAACTTGTTTGTTCAGTTTCTCATCTGTAAAATGATGTTGAAAAGGAAATGGCAGATCACTCCATTATCTTTGCCAAGAAAACCCCAAATGGGATCATGAAGAGTCAGACATGACTGAAATGACTCAACAACAACAACAACAACAACAACAACAACAACAACAACAACAACAACAACAACACCACTTTGGCTAGATCATCAACATTATATTTTTCCCCATTTTATTTGGTCTATTCCTCTAGTCACTATGAAGTTTATGGAGTCACTGTTTGTAATCTAGAGAAAGTCACCAGGAGAGGACAGAAAGCTTATGTTACTTCCCTTGAGACCATACACACTGGCACTATTTTGAGCTGTCATTTCACATTAAGTTTTAGAACTCTTTGCTGGTTTTCTTCCCTGAATTGTTCTCTCCACCTTAAAATGGCTTTATGTCCTTTAAAGTTTGCATCAAAATTTCTATCTTTCATGAAGGCCATCTTTTTTTTTTATCATTCTTATTCTCTCCCCTCAGGACTTAGGTGCCTTTTTGTTTTTACTCCTAATATACATATTTTTTATTGATATTTTCTGTTTTTTAAAAACCACCTTCATTTCCTAATTTCCTAGTCCTATTTCTTTCATTCTTTCTTTAAGAAAAAAAAATATACCATCTGGTGCATGGTTGGAGAATGTTGCTGACTGATTGATGTTCCTTGTAATTATCTCTGGATTTGAAAACTTCAAAGTATCAATAACATTCCTATTCTTTTTTTTCCTAGATGGATATGGTGAAGAAATACCCTGCAAACAGAATGGTCATATGTACTTGAACAGGGATATTTGGAAACCAGCCCCTTGTCAGATCTGTGTCTGTGATAATGGAGCCATTCTCTGTGACCAGATCCAGTGCCAGGAAGTGTTAGATTGTGCAGATCCAATTACTCCTTCTGGAGAGTGCTGTCCTGTCTGTCCAAGTACAACTGGTGGTGGCAATACTCCCAGTTTTGGTAAGAATGCTGGAAATTTGCTATTTTACCCAGAGGGTTGATTAGCACAGTCTATCATTAGAAGTTAACACAGACTCAGTTCATTAGATTTGGACTTTGGACTTCATTGTATTTCCCTTTGAAGAAGGAGGGAAGGGAACGGTAGTAGCCCAAGACTGCTGAGAATTCTACCAAGAACTTACATGGAAAAATCAAGCCAATTTTTAAGAGGAAGGACAATCCTGATGCTCTATTCCACTCAAGAAGTAATTACTTGCTGCCGTAGTTGTGATGGAATCATTTGTAGTATTGCAACTATAGAGGTTCCTTAGGAAGTCTATTAGTGATATGTTATGGGCCCAATCAGCTTTCCATAGCAAATTGACTTATTTGCCTACTATGCCCTCTCTTGTCCCATCTCTAGGACATGAATGATAGAGGAACTATTTTTTTTTTGTATAAATATTACTGAAGTCCCATATATTGCATTAAGAAATTCTTCAAACTCTTAAGATGTTCAGAGAATTGTAGAAGTAAGGAAAATATATTATTTAAAGTGAGATGGGAATAGATTTAAAAGCAGAAATGTGGTACATGGGGACAGCTAGGTGGCACAGTGAATAGAGTGCCAGCCCTGAAGTCAGGAGGACCTGAATTCAAATCTGGCCTCAGACACTTAACACAAAAACTAGCCATGTAACTTTGGACAAGTCACTTAACTCCAATTGCCCTACCTCCCCCCTCCAAAAAAGCAAAAAAATAAATGTGGTACATGAAAATGCCTGTGTACATTAGGAAAAAAAAACTTATGTAATGTGTGTCAGGTACTGGGCCTATGATAATTTAGAGACAAGTGGGTATCTGAGAATAAGGTGGGTATACATGCTTGTGTTTTTAATGTAGTCTTTGTAATAGAATGAGATTAAAAGTGTGAGGTATAGAATTTAGAAATAAAAAAATCCCCCCAGAAAGTTTGAAATATTTGAAGAGTTGGTATGTGGGAAGTTGATTAGACTTATTCTGTTTGGTTTCAGAGGGCAGAGCCAAGTCCAATTGGTGGAAGTTATAAAGTCTTATAATTTAGCTTAATATAAAGAACTTTCTAACATTTTGAGAAATTGAACAGTGCTTCAGTATTGAATTTCCATCATAAACCAAGCAGAGTTTATATGACTACTTATTAGAGAGACTAGAAAAAAGGTTTTAGTAGGAAGGCTCAGATAGGAAGGAGATTAGAAAAAATAGATGAATCCTAAAGTCATCTTTGGCTCTAAATCTCTGATGCCATCTAATGTTAAGACTACATGATTCTGTGAAAAGTATTTCAAATAGTGACAGATCTTATAAATTGGCAATAATAAATTTATGTAAACTTTATTAAGCTTTTGACAAGAGGGAAATTCTAAACATATGTACATTAATTATTAATGAATAGTTCATAAGTTTTATTTCTAATTCCATAACTTTAGTGAAGGCCACATTATTATTTGATGATTAGCTTAATAACACTGGGTTTTCTAAAAGTATTCATACTTTATGTTATTCTGAAACTTTTATCTAGTCATAAACATGTTTAGTAATTCATGTTTTTGATGAAAAAGTCTTGATTTTATTGAATTTTTATCCATAACCTTAAGCTGTTGTATAGTTGACACACATTTAAGAAAAATATTTGGGAGTATGGTGTTTGTAAGTACTTAGCTAGAATTTTCAATGATGATGATGATATCTGTACTTTTCTTTTTGTAGGTAGAGGAAGAAAGGTAAGTTCACGTTTCTTTGCATTCATCCTACTCTGTACCCATGCTTCCCTAAGGGTTTTTTTTATGAAGTACTATGCAAATACAAGTTCTTAGAATTATTATAATTCTTTTGCTTCTTTTTTTTAGTTACTGCCCCATCCAGCCAGATAGAATTATTATCCTACTACAAGCATCAGGGAAATTCATCTGCCTTTAAGTATTTATTGAGTACCTTTGATGTACTTAGCACAGGGTTAGATTGTCTCCTCGGGTGACTGATAAAATGTACATGATTATTATCTTTAAACTAAAAAAAAAATCACCTGTGTTTTCACCTTGCTTAGGAAAGAAAAACATCACTTGAATAAATCACCAAATAATAGTAATTAATGATGCAGATTTTATTGAATTGATACAGCCTATCTGGTGTAGGTACTCGAAATTAATTTATATTCTAACCAGAATTTGTCATGGAAACTCAAACCCTGATCCTATTTTCAAGTGGAAGGAAGAGAAGCCTACCATGAGATTTACCTTATTTCTGCTCTATAGTTCTCCAAATACCTCAATCTATCAGTATAGAACTGAGTCAAATTTATAAAAATGAGTCATTCCCCAAATGATAAATGGTCAAAGGATATAATAGGCAGTTTTCAGAAGAAATCAAAGCTATCTATAGGTATATAAAAATGTTCTAAATCATTATTGACTAGGGAAATGCAAGTTAAAACAGCTCTGAGGTCCTGCCTCATAGCTATAAGAAGTGAAAAATGCTGGAGGGCATGAGGGAAAAATAGGTACATGAATGAACTGCTGGTGGAGTAGTGAACTGGTCCAACAATTCTGGAGAATAATTTGGAACTGTGCCCAAAGGGCTATAAAAACCATCTGTATAAAACTGTATAGGTTCAGCACTCCACCTAGCTGCCCATAAATGACAATCAACTATGGAAGACTTGGCTTCTCTGGTCAATACAGTAATTCAGGGCAATTCCAAAAGACCCATGATGAAAAAGAGTGAATTGATTAACTCTGAGTTCAAATTGAAGTATAATTTTCTCACTGAATTTTTCTTTTTTTGTCCCTAATCCATTCTCCCTTATTAAAATTTGTCCCTTTTGTGGAACCATATTAAAAATTCATCAGACATTCTAATTATATTTGCTACTCAATCTGAATTAGTACCATTTGCAGATTTTATGAGTATATTCTCTGTTTCTTTATTTAATTTGTCATTACAGATATTGACAGAATAGATCCAGAATTGGTGTATTTACTCCTCTCTCCTTCCACACTCCCTCCACTCTCCTTCTGCCCTTTCTCCTTTATAGACCCCTTTCTCTCATGCAGAAACCACAATCCTGCATTGTTTCCCACTCTTTAACCATAGCAATATAGTTTTGATTTTATATACCCAGCCTATGAGAATAAAATATTTAAATACAATGATTTACTGTAAGCAATATCATGCATATCTATCATATCTACCATTAAAGAAAATTAAATTAGTTTGGCATGACTTAACCTTCAAAAACCCATGTTATTCCCTCCCCTAGCCCCATTCCTCTTATGCTATCAGAGTTTGGTGGCTTGTTCTAGCTTCATCTCAGGTACTGAGGTTAAATTCACTAATCTGAAACCAGAAGGGCTTTCCATTTTCCTTTTCAAAAGATGCCACATCATTTCCCCCTATTCAGTCCTTAGAAACTTATTCACTATATTTATATTTCTGTAGATATAGATAGATATAGATATATTGTTAATGACCTCAGAACTTTAGCAACATCTGTCATTTTCTTAAATAACCTGAGTAAATTTCATCAAATATTAATGATTAAATTGCCAGTTTTTCTTAAAATTTTTAATCTTTAGCCATATTTTCTCTATTGTAATATGGTTTTCCATGCCTTTCATTGAATTGTAGATGTCTTTATTTGATCTTAAGCTTCTCAAGGGAAGGGACTATGTAATTTTTATCTTCGCATCCCTAGCATTTCGAACAGTGTCATGTATAAGAGCCACTTAATAGTTGTTGAATTAAATGAATTTCCACTTATTCCTGTTAAAGTAAACTATTTACTATATATTCATCTTTGTAAAGATAGATGTTGTAGATGTAAAGAAGAAACTGAAAGACTTTGCCTCTTAATAATCCTTTCTTACTGGCTGCCCATTGATGTTTGCGGGAGGAGTGAAAATGTCCAGCTAGCTACACATAAAATGCTATAACTCTTTTATAACTCAATTTCCTTGTGGGATTTTCTTATTTTAGGTATTATATAGTAATAAAAACACCATTTGGTAAGACTGCTCATTAATGATAATTTTCTTCCCTATAGGGACAAAAAGGAGAGCCTGGATTAGTACCAGTTGTAAGTATTTATCCTTTTCTCCTATGCAATTGTTTATAGAATTAAACATTTCTTTTTTGATAGAAAATTATGTGAAAATTAATTCTTGAGTTGAGAAATACTGATCCAACTCCATGTATGCAGTTCAAAAACTTGAATACCACAGTTTTGGAGTTTGGTAATGATAGAACTTGAATCTAAAACAACAAGTTCTTGAATTTTTATTCAACTTTACCAAAGGACAAAAACATGGCATTTGAAAAATCAATTTTAGTTGTGTAGTGAAGGTTCAGTGGCCCCATGCCTATAGGAATGATGCTTTAATGATAATTCCCCCATCCAGAGAGAAAAGTGAAAAAAGTGTTTTATTAATTCAAATAAACAGAAATGAAAATATCAGTGATGCTAATGAAATTCTCATAGGATATATTTAGATTTATAGGTAATTGAAAATATGGTGGCATTTTCCTCTGATGGAACAAGAGAGACTTGTTCATGACACATGAAATAGGGGGGATAAATTAGACATTTACTGCTCAGGTGCTCTTTCTAATATTCAAAGACATTAAATGAGCAAATGAGTTCTTGTCATTGTCCAAAGATGTTGATATAATGCTTATGGTTAGTTAAGAAGTGCTGGAAGTTTATATAATATTTCATATTAGGCTAATCTATGAATTCATGTTTATTTTTATTGTTGATGTGGTTTAGACAAAGATAATAGAATTATACAAAATTTTTCTTAGATCAGAGTCTATTAAGAAGGTGGCTAGTCTAGCTCATATTCATTTTCTCAAATGGATATTACTTTTATTCCTGTCTTTGATGATTTTATTTGTTTTATTTGTTTAGGTAACTGGAATCCGAGGTCGCCCAGGACCAGCAGTAAGTACTTCAGTTATTTTATATTTTTGAGGATATTGTGACTGAAAAATATTATATTTAGGAGAATATGGTAAAATCCACTGACTGAATATTATATTCAGTAGAATATGGTAAAATCTGAAGCATTAGATTGGATGAAAAGCATCCATAATCTAAAGCAGAAACAAAAACAAAAACAAATCCAAAACTTAGTTGGCCTGATTATTTCACAAAAAGTATTTTTGAGAAAGAATTTCATTGAGAATAAATATAATAGAGGATCATTTTGTAATAATTCATACCTTGAACCAAGCTGTGTCAGTTACAGTACATTTGCACATACTAGAGATAACAGGATGAAAATGTTATTTCAAAGTAAAATTATAATATCTCCTTGCAATTTTTGTATTTAAAGTGCATTTGCAAATATAGGAAATATCATAGTAAACTTATTTTTTAAAAGTTTAAAAAGATTCTTACATTATTTGACACAATTGACATGCCTGATCCTTTGTTAACAATCCTGTTCTGGTAAAGGAGTTGCAGTGTATGATTAGAGGACAAAATTTTAAAATACAGTTTTGTTTTCTTGTGTTACTGATTGAGATTACTGATTGGTTCATGATCTGTAGCAGCTTTAGGGAACAAAGGAATCTAAGAATAGGGCATTTTTAGTTAAGCATGGCAAGATTGTTCTGAATTTAGCTTTGAATCATCAGCTGTGTCCCATAGGTGCCAAGATTTAAAACACATTCATACCACACCACACCAAAACAAAGCATGACAGAGAAACCATGTAAACCAGCTTTAAATTATGAATATAACATGTCCTAATCCATTCATTCTGAAACCTCTGTTTCAACTAGTACTGGATTTTGAATTTAATGAGTTCATAATCTGGTTTATTGTGAAACTTTTGCTCTCCTCAAGCAGTTCCAAACTTCAATTGAAGTGTGTGTTTTGTAGAAAAAGGTAAAGATGGAAAAATAAATTTTTTCAAAAATCAATTTCCATGAGTTTTGTTACTTTTTATAAATGTCATATACCTACCCTATTTAGGAAAAACTGGAAACTTTTTATGTTTATTAAAAATATTTTGAACTAAAATCCTTTTCTGGAATCCCATTCTGGCATGGAGTGCTCTTGGGTTCTCAATGAATGGTAGCTGAACACAAGTTTGGGATGGTCCTACTTGGGTATATAGGTTCCCTGGTTTAATGTCTGTCCCTGAGGAGTAGCCTAAGTATGCTTGCAAATGCTCATCAACAGGTAGTTTCATTTGGCAGTGGGAGTTTGGAGGAAAAAATAATGGAATTATCTACTAAGCTATTAGCTAGAGGGAATATCCACATGAATAAAGTCATGAATCCTGAACTTCTTTTGAACAGGAAACTATAGCTATTATAATCTGTGAATAATGAAGTGGGTATTACATCCACAAGTAAGAGATAAGATGTGATGAGTAACTTAAAGAAATTTGAAGATCTGTAAGCCATCATTTGGCTAAATACTTTTGTCAATTTCCAATTATTTTCTTTGGGAATTTGAACAGCTCTGCTTTGGTGTATGTCAGGGAGACAGCACACAGCAGCTGAGAGTTGGCACTTTCCATTTTCTCTAGTTTTTGAGGTTTAAATCTCAAGTTGTATGCTCATTAACAGTTATACAATATTTTCATCTCTTGGGATGTTTTTATTTACTTTATGATTACACACACAGTTACAGAGTGGTCCTGAGAATTTTTTCATTGGTAACAATTCATTTAAATTCTCAGTCCCTCAAACACCTCACCTTTGTAGAAAGTTATTGATCTACATTGATAAAAGGAGTTTCCACACCAAGAGTTCCCCCACCCTAATATAATAACAATAGTGATTTTCTTTTGTCAGTTTAAAGTCTCTGCCAGTAATACTGCTGTATGAACAGACCATGTTAATAGACTGGGCAAGATAGGTTCAAAACATTCTTCAGAAATGATGGGCTATACACATAATTTTATTTTTTATATTTTGCAAATTATGTAAATAAAAAAGAATGCTTTTTAGTGTTTTCTTTCCTTTTTCTTACATTAAATGGGGTTTTAATTTTTAGCTTTGAATTGATTTATAAAATGTATATAGCTTCATAAGATGCATGATTTTCTTTATGTTGTAATTAGGGACCTCCAGGATCTCAAGGACCAAGAGGAGAACGAGGCCCTAAAGGAAGACCTGTAAGTTATTAGAGACTTTGCCCTCTTAAAAAATATCTCTGGGGCAGCTAGGTGGCACAGTGAAAAAAGCACCAGCCCTGGAGTCAGGAGGACCTGAGTTTAAATGTGGCCTCAGGGTGTGACCTTGGGCAAGTCACTTAACCCCAATTGCCCTGCCTTCCCCCTTTCAAAAAGAAAAGACAAAAAAAAAAAAGAAATATCTTCATGACAGGCAAGTCTGCAACATTTTCAATGGTTCTGAGTAAGATACTTGTTTTTTGTCCTCTATGCAATTCCATTAAATATTTCAAATTACTCTTTATTTAAAGTGGTTGTGCAGGCATGGTTCTGATTAAATTTATTTAGTGTTTTTGCATTATGGTCACTGGATGCATGACCATAGGCAAATCATTTAAACTCTCAGTTCCTCAAACACCTCACTATTTCTCTCCTTTGTAGAAAGTTACTGATCTACATTGATAAAAGGAGTTTCCGCACCAAGAGTTCCCCCATGCTAATTAATGAAATCCACAGGTCCAGCCCTCTTTCCTATGCATAAAAGGGGCATTTATAAGATATACTGGATCCTTGAGAGCTCATTTCAAAATAACAAAGAACACGAGAAGGGGAATTATTAGTACATTGAGCTGCCTTCCGATGTGACATTTCACTAGAAGTGAGTATTGCCAAGATTATGTCATAATGTTGACCTGTACAGGTGATATTTCTATTCTATAGGATTAACTGCAAGGTGAAAGCAGAAGAGAAAAAAAAGATTAGATTATTTAATTTCTTCAAGTATAGTTATAAACTGAATTTTGTAATTTCCCCAGTAACCCTAACTAGTGAGTAGGTCAAAAACTAAGATGCTATTAAAGGGAGTTTTTCTTCCTTTTTCAAGAGTTCTTGCTATGACAAAAATAAAGCCTTTAGGGTAAAATGCTCCACTGTCCTCTCTTGATTTGAAGCCAGAGAATAAATACAATAAAGATCAAACAGTTTGTTAACACTTGTCCCAGTTACTATACAATAGCATTCCTCCTGAGCTCTTAGAGAATCTGATTAATTTCCTTCCTGTTTCTTCTCTACAATCAGATTTTTCATATTCTCCTGATATACTCTCTACAAGTTAAATTATAGAATGTTCTGATGAGTGACACCATCATTTATCCATGACTCAGCAGAATGCATTTAAACTTTCATATCTTCTCTAGGATAGGTCTATATTAGAAAATTGGCTGCAACTGTACTGATTTTTTTACCCCCAAACACGTGGGCTGGGGGAAAACGAGTTAAGGAAAGGAATGAATCATGTGAAGACATTTCCCAGAAGTTAATAAAACTCATTGCATCTCTTATTCTTCCAAAGAGTGTTTTACCCCAGACACCAGACTGATAGTTTTCTAGGTCAATATTTTGGCTCATTATCTACCACTAGCATGGAATCCCTCACTACTTTGCATCTCAGCACCCTGAGGGTCCATCTACCTCCCCTGCTCCAGACACCAGTATGATAGATTTACCTACAGCTACTAAATTAAATCTTGAAAGGTAAAGCCCATTGCTGTACCTCAGTCTCTGGTGGTATTTGCCTAGTTCAAGACCTGAAGACTTAAAGATTGAATTTTGCATATAATGTCCAACAAAACTCTGTCCTCCTTTCTTATTAGGGCCTTGCTCATCAGTAATGATTCCAGGAAAAAAAATCACCTTAAGTACAATTGTTGCTTCTTTTTTTCCTCATTTCCCCCTTATCAAGACTTTTCCACTGTCCCCTCTGCCTTCCTCCTTGCCTCACCTTCACACACACACATACACACTACTTCACACACTCCAAGTACTCTTATACTATTCCAAGTTTCTGCTATTAATGAGCAATAATGATGAGATAAATAACTTTCCAGTAGGTGGTTTAATGTGGTCCTTCTAGAAACACACACACACACACACACACACACACACACACACACACACACACACATATATATATATATATATATATATATATATATATATATATATATATATATATACGCATTTTATATAAGGATAGATGGGACAGCCAAATGATTAGCTCAAAGATTTTAGACATAATATCTGAA
Source organism: Gymnobelideus leadbeateri (assembly GCA_011680675.1). Lineage (NCBI taxonomy): Eukaryota > Metazoa > Chordata > Mammalia > Diprotodontia > Petauridae > Gymnobelideus > Gymnobelideus leadbeateri. The sequence continues at coordinate 72,909 of WOXC01001193.1, read as the reverse complement.
TGAATGAGATATATTTTGTTCAAGTATAGAAATGAAGATGGAAGAAGCATTTATTAAGTGCTTACTATAGACTAGACACTGCTCTAAGTGCTGGGCATATAATCATAATCAAGCAAAAATAGTACCTTCCTTGAAAGTGTTTATATCCTAGTGGGGGAAGACAGCATATAAAGTGAGAGCTAGAAAGGTGTTATCGTGTAGAGATGGCTGAGAAGCAGCATGGTGGCCTGGTTCTAGACAGGAAAAAATGAAAACTCACCCACTAGAGCTTAGCTTCTCAGGGTCAGAGTCCAAGTTTCTTGGAGGAGGAAGATAAAGATGATGATGGTGGCTAGCACTTAAGATTTTCAAAGCATTTTGAACCTATTATTCCATTCTCTGTTCACAACAAACAGAATTGTCCTCATTTTGTAGATGAGGTAATTGATGCTTACAAAGGTTCAGTTCATTGTCCAGGGCCATATAGCTAGTCAGTGTCTGAAGCAGGATTTGAACTCAGTTCTTCTTCCCTCCCAGTCCTGTGTTCTATACACCATACCATCTAGCTACATGAGAGCAACATGGGCACAGGCAACATGGTGTGAAGATGGGAAGGGAGACCTACCTAGTAGCCCTCAATTTATACCATGTAGATGTCTGCACACTTTGTCCTCGAATGTCTGCTCTTAGTTGTAATGTTCCTAGGAGGATTCACTCACTTGCCAACTGGCTTTGCTTTTGTGAGAGGAAGCACAATGGGGTTCTTATCAATCCTATTCCTAGTCTGAGGATAGAGAGTAACAGCAGCATACAGAGCCACAGATGTTCCCATGCAACATTGCTCAATGAAATAGAACAATGGTTCTCAAACTTTGTGGTCTAAGGACTGCTTTATAGTCTTAAAAATTATTGAGGGCCACCCAAAGAGCTTTTGTTTATGGAGTCACATCTACCAATACTTACCATATTAGAAATTAAAGTATCTTATTTTTATATAAGTAGTTTTGACCTCACAGACACTCTGAAGGGTCACAGGGATTCTCAGTTGTCCCTGGACCACACTTTGAGGACTGTTAGACTATATCTTATACCAGGCTACCCATATTTGTCTGGCCTGTTGTTCTGTCTCCTGATAAAAATGCTTCTGAGTTACTGGTTTTCCATTAGATGCATATGGACTCTGCTATTATCAGGATGGGTAAGAGTCTTCTCAAGTAGAGTATGCACATGTTCCTTCTAGAGGAGATGATTTCAGCTGATTAGGAAGCATGTGTTTATATGGAGTTGGGTTTGGTAACTGTAGATGTGAGATCTCAGTTGACTCTCCAAAAATATGTCAACTCCAATAATAACCAGCATCCTCTTGGGGCCCAAGTTTGAGTGGAACTTCCAAGGAGATTGATTTGGAGGGGGGACAGAGACGGTTCTCCCCCTCATTTCCTGGCCGTAACCCATAAGTTTCTCCACTTTTGTAAGTGAAATGTGAGGATAGGAAAAAAGACAGATTATACCTGTGATTTCAATGGTACAGAGAATCAAGAGGTGAAAAACAATTCTACTGAAGAGTGTCAGCACTTTCTCTGCAATTTAGAGTCCAATAGAAGTGCACAGAATAGTGAGAGGTAAAGTGATCTGCCCAGGGTCACACAGCTTACGTGTTGGAGGCAGAACTTGACCCCAAGTTTTGGTTTCAAGGCCAATTCTGTTTAATGCACTATGTAGAATGTTAAAGAAAAAATGTGGGGGGCAGGGCAATTGGAATCTGAGAACTTAGAAAATAGGTGACACCTCATTATGTTAAATAATGGATTACATCAAATAGTTGATAGAAGTGAAAAGAGAAAGTAATTGATGAAAGCTGTTTCTGCTCTCCCTCAAGCTTCCCTAACCCTACTTTTTTGTTCTTTTGTCTTTAAAGACTAGGGAAGGGAACGGGCAGGGATCACATATTTATTAATGCATACCAGGAACTGTGCTAAGGGCTTTACACATATTATTTTATTTGATACTCTCAACAACTCTGCGAGTTAGGTGCTATTATACTCCCCATTTTACAGTTGAGGAAACTGAAGCAGCCAGAGGTGAAGTAACTTACCCAAGGTCACACAGCTAGTAAGTTTCTGAGTCTGGATTTGAACTCAGTTGTGCTCCTAACTCCTGTCTCAGCATTCTTATCCACTGTGCCACCTCTCTGCTGATCTTATAACCCATAATTCTGCTTGTGAAACTGTGAAGTGAACATTAGTCTGCTGTTTAACATAATGCCAGATAGTCACCAAACATTTATTTATATAACTACCTGTTATATCCAGTGCAAAAAAGAAAGTCATTCACTGCCCTAGAGGAACTTACAGTCTAGGGAATATGACAAGACAATGCAGAAAAGGAAGTTGTAAAGAGGGGGCATGGTAGAAAAGTTAATGAAATCCCCAAATAGGGCAACCAGGTGGGAAATGAAGAAATGTGTGTGCTGAATCCTCCCTTAAATAGAGCTGTTTAAGTATATGTCCCTGTCCTCTAATGGGAGGGGAAGAGGGTAATGAAGAGATGTGAGTATGAAGGCTGACTGGATCTTGCAGAATGATGAGGTTATCCCAATGATGAATTTCTGAGGCATGTGGAGAACTCCTAAAGTAGTCAACCAGATTGGAAAATGCATTTTCCCCCAGACTGCAAAAAGGGAATGTGTGTGTGTGTGTGTGTGTGTGTGTGTGTGTGTGTGTCTTTGTGTCTATACCTTATGTGTGCCAAATTAAGTACTAGTCAGAATCCCAAGTTTCCAAATTCCTTCTTTTTTACTGTTATACATTACATTTTCCAGCTATACTTACAACTGTGGCACCGGGGGGAGTCATAAGAGTGCTTGTCACTGGTTGATTCTGAAGACCTCCTGTGATTGTTCTTAGTAAAGTAACTTCATCTCCCCGGGGCACAATCCCCTTATTTACAAGTTGAGTAGATTATGTTATGTTATTTCTAAAACTGACATCGAAAATTTTATGATTCTTTTTATCGAGTCAATTCTAAGTGATTCTATGGTTCTTTTTACCTACATACAACTGACCTAGTATGTCAACTATGGGTGTTTAAAGGTTGCCATCTAGTGGCAATCTTGAGATATTCCTTTTATTACTTGGTATTGTACTAGGGAAATAGATGAATGTGTGTGCCTTTTGGCATTGTATTTAATTAAATAGAAATGAAAAATTATTTATCTACTTTAAGAATATGAATATAAAATTTCTAGCTTGTCACCTGCATGTTAGTTGACTTTGGAAATTTTATAAAAATTGATCTTTGGAATCATCCATTATATCTCCAAAGTTTATTAGTTGGGACACTTCATTATTAAGTACCTTTTTTTGTTTGCTATTATATATATATATATATATATATGTTTACTTATTTACTAGGTTCACTCCACGATAATTTTATAATATTCATTTTCTCATTTAGGAAATTTTTTTCTTTATTTTTCTTTCTTTTCAAAATTCCAAATTTCAAAATTGTACAACTGATAACCCATATTTTTGAGATAAGGCTTGGGATGACAAAAAGCTTTAATTTGTATCTATTCATAAAGTATGATATTTACATGTCCATCTCCAAAAATGGCTCTTCCAAATAGTGGAATAGGGAAGAATAATACTTGTTTCTATAGCTTCCCAAATTTACCTCCACTTTGATGGAGGATAATATCTAGTGCTGTATTTCTAGGTGTGTGGTTGTTTTTTTTTTTTTTGTCTTTCAAGGCAAAACCTCCTTTGGAGCAGGAGTTGTATATTTTATTTTACTTTTTAGATATATTATAATACCTAATTACTGCTAAGTAATAGTATACAGCAGATGACAATCATTTAACCAGTCGATAAGCATTTATTAAGCACTGTATCAGGCACTGTACTAAATTGCTGTAGATACAATGAAAAGTAAAGAAAGTTCTTATCTTTGAGGAAGTCACAATCTAATGGGGGAAACAACATATAAATAACTACATACAAACAGAATACTAAAGGATGTGTGTATGTATGTATATATGTATATGTGTATATATATATATATTTGTGATAATTGTAGACTAACTTTTTAGCATTCAAAAGTTTAGTAAGTTAAGGGGATAAGTTGGATCCTCCCCCTTCCCTTAGTAATTATATGAAATTCTACTTGATTTTGACAGTATAAATTTGCACTTGGCAGCTTAAATATCTCAAATATATATATATATATAAAGAAGATACTGATTTGTCAGTTTTTAGAAATAAGTGCTGGTAAGGAGTTTCACTTCCTAGGAAGTTGAATGCTTCCCTAAGAAATTATAAAAATAAAATATAAGTATGGGTTTCACAAACTATGTATGTTATCATTTTCACCAGACAGGGCCTAACTATTTTGATTAATTAAATAATCTGAATTTTTATTTACCATAGATAAAATGGATTTCTTATCCAAACTCTAAAGTCAGCTTTGAGAAGCAAATTGTAAGTTTGGTAGCATTAGCAGGTACTAAAGCACTCATGTTCTGTTTAATTCTTATTCAACCATTTTCAAGACGATAAGACTTGGACCATCTACTTTTACTACTTCTGCTTCACTCTGATGAGTTTTCTTCTTTCCAACAATATACCAAATAATTAACTTATAGAATGCTATCTCTTTGATAATTAATATTTTCTGTTCTCTTGTCTCATATTAGAAGACTCCCTTTGTTTTTTTCTTTTAACTATCAGTTGCCTTCTAACTATTCTCTTTTCTTTTATCATAAAATTCATATTGTTTTTTTAAGCTCCTTGTTTGGCCCTTACTATTAAAATATAAGATTTAAGATTTTAAAGAATAAGTGTGAAAATGAAAAACATACTTATGAGGGGTGTGTACAGGGAATTTGGCAGTTATGATTGTTCTCTCCTTTGAAAGGCTCAACTGGACTTTGTGTCACTGTGCTTTCCTCTAATGATCACTGGGCTAGTTGAATTCTGGTTAGGAAAAAGATGAAAATATAATAAAATGTAAATTAATTTAATTGAGAGAATGAATTGAATGGAGATAGGAGCTGATCAGATTAAGAAGACTATCATAGATGTTGTATAGTGAAGCAAATGACTTGTGAAAGAGAATCAGTTAACTTTGTGAAGTAAATAATCTGAATAGCAAAATTGTACAATATATGGGAGAGAATTTTTAAGGTAATTCTATTGGGTCAGAGAAGCTAATTTTTTAGGTTAAACAGGTAATCAGTTTTTCCCACCATTTTGTAGCAAATGCTCTCTAAATGGATGTTTATATGGAAGGGATGAGGATTGAGATTGAACCTGTGATTTTACTGGGATAGTAAAACTCCTTCTACCAATGAAAGGTGATATCTCTGCAATTTACAGTTTTGAAGAGTTATTTCAAATACTGAGAGGTGAATTAACTTGTCCAGTGTCATCTGAATCTAGTTTTTCTTGGCTTCAAGCATGTTTTTTTAATCACTGTGCTACACTGCCCCCTGATTATGTGGTATGCCAGCACAACTGAAAGCAGTTTGTGCACAACAATGACTGAATCTCAGATGCATAATTCAGGACTAAAGACACAATAACTAATTTTCTTGTAGGTATATCTAGAGGAAAGACTGTCTTTGCCCTTGCTTGGTTATTGAATATCTCCACCAGTGTCATAAAATCCTAAATTGCTCTATGAAAAATCCCACCACTAAGTGAATTTCTAGGTCCACCTTCCCATATACAGTCTCATCTCTGACATAAGCTCACCAGTTTCTCTTTTTACTTTTTTTCAGACTCTAGAACAGTAATTGGTGGGAAGATAAAATGTTATTTATTGTTTCTGTTCCAAAATCTACAGTTTGGGGATTAATAACAAATTAATGTGGTAAAGAAGAAAGAAAAGAAGGGAGGAAGAGTCTATATCATCTTATGGCTTTGGGCTGGAATCTGTGAGATATTCTTACCTGCATACCCTTAGAGGTGTGCATTGGTCTATGACCTGCATATATGACAATTGAGTTCTCTAGAGACAGTTCCCAAACTTTATTGAATTATAAAATAAAGTAAAAAGATAATATTAACATCCATGAGATGGATGAAGAGATGAGCACAGGGGGCTGATCACTGAGATTATAATGCTGTCTCTGTATTATGTCCATGGCAAAATTAAATCCTCTGTTTATATAAAATTCTTCACAACTGGAACCTTCCTATCTTCCCAAGATTATTATATGTTACTGCCCTCCTTGTACTCTATTTTTCATCCATGCTGGTCTATTTGCTGTGTTGTACACATGTACAATACTTCATCTCCCATCTCCATTCTTTTGTACTGGTTGTTCTGCATGCTCAGATGCTAACCCTCCATATCCCAGCCTTTTAGATCCCAGACTTTCTTCAAGACTCAGTTCAAGCCTCAAATTCTGCAGGAGGTTTTTCCCAATTCTTCAAGCTGCCAGGACTTCTCCTTTAAGGCTACCATGTATTTCCTTTGTATCTACCTTGTCTACCCTATGAGGTATATGTTATCTTTCCCGTTATAATGTTTTTGAGTTACATTTTTTTCCCATTTTCCCCCTACCCACAACCCTAGAATAACAGTCATATAGGATATCCCCTCAACCAATCTGCTCTCTCCCATCTCTTCTCCCATACCCCCTTCAACTTTTTCCCATTATAATGTAAACCCTTCAATGTCATGGACTTTTTTTTCCTTTGTAATCCCAGTCCTTGACAGAGTGCCTGGCACATAGGAAGCACTTAATAAATGATTGTTGATCAATTTGTTGAATAGTAAAAATCTTTCCAATAAATGAATTTAATAGCATATTTCTTGCCAAAATTGTTCCTCTAATAGCAGGAGGTAAGTGAGATTCTGATAGGGGCAGAATTATGTAACTGTCAAACTGTATGAATGACAATCTATTTCTCTAAATTTCTACCAATATCCACATGCTCTCCGTGAATAAAATTGATCTGTTAGTTTCCCTCCCCCTTACAGGTCTGGGAAACTGATTTTTATTTTCCCTCTCTTGTTTTCTAGGGTGCACGTGGTCCACAGGGAATTGATGGAGAGCCTGGAATTCCTGGCCAACCTGGTAATCCTGGACCCCCAGGACATCCATCCCACCCAGGGCCAGATGGCATCAGCAGGGTAGGTTGTATTTACAGAAAAGACTAACCATTTGAAAGCATATCTTTTCTTCATCACTTTGTTTATTAGAATTACTCATCATAGTGTGGAGCTGATCCTTGGATCTTGAGAGGCATTTACTTTAATGGAGACTTAGGAGTCTTAGCTGTGCTTAATCTCTTTGAGACTCACCATTCCTTGTCTGTAGAGTGGGAACAATAATACTTATACAATCTAAGTATCGCTATGCTGTAAGCATTTCATGAGTCTTAAATGTGTACTATTATGATGATATAAGCAGTTTTCAAATTCTGATATGTTCTACCAAGAAACAAAGATTTCAAATCCAGATGAACTTGTCTAAGGACTGGCCTATTTAAAATGGTATAGGCATATCACCAAAAAGTTGACCACTTGGTGTTAGATTTAGAGTCCAGAGCATTTCCGAAGGGCTATTTCCTGATCTATATTGATGTAGGTATTATCTATAATGATGATCATAGATCTTTTGAAGCATTAAGGCATTAGATTTTTTTGGAAACTATGCTCCCTATAGGTATGATAATAATAGCATATGTTCAATCAAGTTAATTAAAAACTATCATCAGGAATTACAAAACATTTAGTACAATATAAAAAAAAAACACAGATTGCATGCAAATTCATCCTAACACATATCATGTTGTTCAGCTTCTTGGTATTTTCCTAAAACCTGCCTTCAAATATATCACATTCTGTGTGTGTTTTTCCATTATCCTAGGAGGTTACCAACTATGTATTCCTATGCATGAAGGTTAAGAATTTCCATCCTGGGGCAGCTAGGTGACTCAGAAGAAACAGCACCGGCCCTGGCGTCAGGAGAACATGAGTTCAAATTTGGCTTCAGACACTTAACACACACACACAAGCACACAAAAACAACTAGCCCTGTGACATTGGGCAAGTCATTTAACCCCAATTGCCCTACCTTCCCCCTCTAACAAAAAAGAAGGAATTTCCATCCTTATAGCTTCCTCAAGAGCTATAAGGGAACTATGAGTCTACCTATCTTTTAAAGACATGCTTTCCTCAAAGTGAATGCAGATCTTCCATAGACACTCAAATTGGCATCTAGATTTGCCTTTCACATCACTGCACGCTGCCCTAAGATACTTCCTCTCAGATCAGTTCTAGGCATAGCATCTCTTACAGTAACATGATAAGCCAAAGATAAATTTCCTTGGTATCCTCAGAAGCATCAGGTTAATCCATTACTTTGTAGGAGATGGGAGATATTAGAAGGAGAAAGCAAATTCTATTTCTAATTATCTTTTGCTTTTCTTCCCCCCATTAAAAGTAATGATGGAACTTTATTGTTGGTAACTTACATAGACTGATTTTTTCTTTTAATTTTAGGATTGGAGTTTGGACTATCATAAATCTGGAGATTTTATATTGCAGTTTATAGAAGAATTTGTCAGCATATGTCTAACAACTTATCACATGGTCCCCCTTGAGTGCTGAAATGTGACTTTGAATAGAAATATGACTATAGTATCACCTTTATCGAGAATCCATTTATTTTCTTGATGATCATGAGCTTTGGCTCTTTACTTACTTTAAACATTTAAATAAAATTGACCTATTTTTCTATTGACATCTGTAACAGCAAGCACCCTAGCATACCCAGGATGACCTGCCAGCACAGGCACTTTGATCGTTTTTAAAGAAAAAAAACTTTTAAAGGGGTCAACATTCTTTTTTTTTTTTTTAATTACATTCACTAGTTCAGGGGAAAAGCCAGTACCCTGAACTGCAGAAAAAATGCAAACAGAGAAATAAAGACTGACTGCCTGAATCAACTATACCCTTTATATACATCCTTAGTTGGAAAGAACCTTTATTTCTGAGCTCTGAACATAAGACCATTCAGAATGTGAACCGGAGAATCACAAAATCCTTCTCATAAGTGAGCCCCCAAAGCAAAATACCAACTCAGAGAATATATACATTTCTCAGAGCCAGAAGGCATTACAACTCTCTTGACTCAGTGCTTAATTAGAAATTAGCAAAAAATGTGAAAGCCTTCCTACAAGCAAGCCTACCTTAAGCAAGCTTCCCTTAATGGGCTCCAGGTGAGGCCCATTAATGGGCCGGGAAGATCTTATATCCCAATAACATTACAACATCTGGGAGCCAATATAGCTGTGAAGGGAAAGAAAAATGCATTTCAGTGAAAACTTGACCAAATCAATTACCAGGTTCAATTTGTATTACAAAGAAAAGCTTTCAGTTCTTTGATCCTGGAATGATTTTGTGAAGTTAAGGATTATGCACTTTGTTAAAATAACAAACTTGTTTTCACCTCTCATCAAACAAATCAAACTTTACTGGCCATTTCTAAAACAGTGAAAAGTAATATAATCCAGATTGTTTTAACCTAAATTATGGACTACTCAATCCCAAGATTTTAGTAATATCTCACAAAGTTTAGTCTAATGATGATATCTGTCAAGGGAAATGATATAACCAGTGTGTAGTAAGGTTACAGACAGATGAAACGAGATAAAATTGTCATCATTTAGACATAATAAATACTTTCCAGAAAAGTTGATGATCTCATTAAATTTGGGGCATTTGGATTAAATTGTGAGTCAACAGGCTAAACTATATTTTAAGAGCACTCTGTAACTCTTAGGGAAAGGAAAAAAAAGATCCTTTTTACAAATAACATCAAACAATGTAAGCAACATATCAAATTCCCCATTTCTTGTGTTTTTAAGTTTAAAGGGTTCAAAAATGAGTTGTTCCTACAAAGGAAACTCATAGAGATTTCCAGGATGAATTTTCTTAACTAAATAATTAAATCTGTAAATGCAAGTGTTTTTTCTATGAGGATAACATTAACTTTCTCACCTTTGCAGCCATTTTCAGCTCAGATGGCTGGTTTGGATGAAAAATCTGGACTTGGAAGTCAGATGGGACTGATGCCTGGCTCAGTGGTAAGTTCCTATAGATGATTTAAGTACTTTTGGGGTGGAGAGAAGCATATGTGAAAACATAGACTTCACTAGATTAACTATTTAATTAAGAGATGACAATGTACAGGTGACAAGTGTGACTCCATAAATTCCAATACCAAACTATGTATTATATTATATATGATATATAATATTATGTTATACTATATTATATATATTATATATGATGTTGGTATTTATTTCTTCTTAATTTATTTTTTTAAGTTATTATTTGTTTTCCTTTCTCCTTTCTGAGCTCAGTAATGAAAAATATATGATGCTGGCCAGGGCCAGACCTTGTCAAAATTTCAACACAAGTAACATTTGTCTTGGTAATCTTTGCATTTCCCTATTTCTGCTCCTGATATTTTGTATTGTTTTGTATTTGGAAGCATTTTCCATGAGTGGCTAGTGTCTTCCAAAATTTTCTCGCTGTGATACTGTATACATTCAAAATTAATTCTTTCTTCTCCACCATCAAGACTTCCATTCCTGGGTCCGCTAGGTGGTGCAGTGAATAGAGCACTGGTTCTGGAGTTAGGAGGACCTGAGTTCAAATCCGACCTCAGACACCTAACACTTATGAGCTGTGTGACCTTGGGCAAGTCACTTAACCCCAATTGCCCTGCCTTCCTCCCTCCAAAAAAAAAAAAAGACTTCCATTCCTTCAATGAAGCAGATCTATGTTATAAGAATTTAGAAGACAAGACCTCTGGCACTGAAACTTTGTATCTCCACCAGAACCTAGATGTCATCTATCTATATAAAATATTACTTGTGTAAATATGAGCATCTTAACTCCCAGCAGCTTCCATTTTCTTATCTGTTAAATTATGTTGCTGAGCTACAATGTTTTCCAAAAGAACATTCCAATTCTAAATCCTTTAATCTAAGTTCCCATAGGCACTTAATAAATTTTTTTGTTGGTGATGGTATTTTCCAATACTCCTCTACATCTGTGATGAATGAATGAATGATTTATTAACTGCATACTTTGTGCAAAGTTCTATGCTAAGACCTGGGGATAGAAATAAAATGGCAAGATAGCCCCTTCTCTCAAGGAGCTCATATTCTAATAAATGTGAACGTTCTCTTCAATTCAAGTTGATTCAACAAACATTAATGAATCGCCTACTTTGTCTAGGAATTGTGCTAGACACTGGAGATCAAAAATAAACACAAAAAGCATTTCTGACCTCTTGGACCCTATGTTCTATTGGGGAAAGGGAGGAATCAAGACTTGGTCTGAAACATTTTCTATATCTGTTTGGAGGAGTTTGGGGATAGAGCTCTGCTTTATTTCTCCCTGACATCTTGTCTATACTTCCCCCTTTCTTTTGAAAGTAGCCTTGATTTTGTTTTTGCTGAGGGAGAGGGAGTGGAGGGAGAACATGCCTATGATGTTATTGGAGTTTTCCGTTGAGGAGCTCTGTCAAATGCAGGTTCATGCTTGTCCTGAAATTTAGAATCTTGGACACTTGGAGTGCTATGGGGATGAGCAACTTATCTAGGGTGACATAGCCAGCTTATATCAGAAGTAGTACTCAAATCCAAGACTCCCTGGCTCTGAAGTCAGCTCTCTATTTATGTCAAGTTGCTTTATTATTGGTCATAGCAAATAATTATCCCAAATGGGAGGAATAGTATATTTAAATATTTAATTACTTTAAATGAATCATACATATATATGAAGAAATTTACACATTTTTATTGAAGACAATACAGAATGACATATTAAAAGTGTCAAGTCATGCAAAGTTACTGTATCCATATAATCCTAAAACAAATAAAATTGATTTGGACAAATGAAATATATAGTAAATTTAGAATAAATATTCAGTAAAATAACAAGCTTATTTTGTTGTCATGATGCCAAAATGTGTGGTTTTGGGGATATTACATTGCCCATCAAGGGTTTTTTGATTCCATTCTTGGATTAGTCATTTTAAAATAATTATAATAGGAACAACCACCACCCTGTCAAAGTCCAAAGCATTGTCATTCTTGGGAAAGTGTTGGGGGTCAGGGTGGGGGACAATAGCAATGTCAGTGAAGATGATTGGCAGTGGGAAGTTTTTGTTCCCTAAGGCTTCTGTGATAGCAATAAGGGCCTATCAGGAATCTCAAAATGTAGAAGTATAGATGCTCTAGGATTTGTCAAATGTAATTGAAAGCTGGTTATCTCAGGATGGAGTTTATGAAATGACTAAGGCTCAAAATTGGAATCAAAAAGCTCTCCAGGGGTGGCATTCACATGAGCTCAACTAATAATATGTTGACAAAAAAGCTTTGGACAAATGATTATGTTGTATCAATTTGTTTGTGTAAATGACGGGGTTTATGATGATAATACAGTATTAAGACCAGAAATTATATAAAAGTTATCATTATATAATCTGGTTTTAGTGATAAACACAGATTATGTAAGGAAATGGTGGAGATTGTGCCAAATTATTGTAATCTATTAAAAAAAGCATCTTGTATCCAGCCTCAGACACTTAACGAAAAAACTAGCCTTGTGACCTTGGGCAAGTCACTTAACCCCGATTGCCCTCCAAAAAGAAAAAAAAAAGGTTTAACTTGTTAAATATTTCCCAATTCCATTTTAGGGGCAGCTAAGTGGTGCAGTGAATAGAGCACCAGTCATGGAGCCAGAAGGACCTGAGTTCAAATCTGGTCCCAGACAATTAACACAAAACCTAGCCGTGTGACTGTGGGCAAGTCACTTAACCCCAACTTCTCTCCAAAAAAAAGGGAAAAAAAGAATCTTGTACCCAATACCTATCAAAATATGATCTAGTCCTGATTAAAATTATACATCAGAAACTCACTATTTTAAAAGAATTTTACATCTCCTAAAAATGGAAACCTCCAAATATCCTGAAAAAATATAGCCAAGAAGTTGTATTATATTCAGGCCATTATTATGTACCAAATTGTTTCCTGTAATTGCTCAGACATAACATTAATTCCTAAAAACTTAAGAGCAGTATTTTAATAGGTTGCCATCACCAATACTAATAATCTCCATGCTATATGATGGAAATCGCATAATGAAACACTACCAGGATAGCACTTTGTCCCAGCCCTATTTCAAAATGAATTCATCCAAAAGACAATACTGATAGAATAATGATAGTAGTAATAATAGCAATGTCAGGAATCATAAATTATAATGCTTTTGTCCAATTCCCAAAACTGTTACTTTGTTCATCTGTGTAGGAGTAAATGAAATGTTAAATATTAAAGAATAATAGAGGGTTAGACTTGTCCTAGGAGTGTTTCTATCGTGAGTGGCTAGTGTCCTCCAAAATTTTCTCGCTCTTTTCTTAAAGTCCCTGCCATATTCCAGATACATACTGAGTGTTGGATTCAAAGTCAAAAATGAAAGGAGGGATCCTTGGAGAAAGGTAGGCAAGTAATAGAAGGTCAAGGTAGGAGGTAAAAGTAAAGTAGAGGAGGCAGGAGGGATAGGAAAGCAGAGATATGCACACACATAAAACCAAAGATTAGGAGTAGAATTTGTTGGGAAAGTATATATCTATATATGTATGTCTATATATTTATATCCTATAGCTACAGAGAAATATATCCGAACTTAATTGTAGCCTTTGGGGGGGGGGGGAGGAGGAGGGAAAAATGAACAAAGTCAAAAAGTGCACAACAGAGAACAAAAGAAAACTTACAAGGAAGCAAAGAAAAGATGGATAGTTCTCAATATAATGTGTATTATTTATCATACAGGCTTTACTGAAAGGAAAATTTATTGTTACATATTTTGAATCATCTCTTATGTTCTGCTATGCACATGGCATGCTTTTTTCTTTTTTTTTTACTTTGTATTTAAGTTCTTATATTTAAGTTTATGATATGTTTTTGTTTTTTTCCTCTATTTGGGATTTGTGTTCTGGCATTTGAGTCTAAAATTAAAAAAAATGAAGGTCCCTGATCTTGAGAGCTTATGTACTATCATGATAGAAAATAGGTCATGCATGAGTATACACAAAAATATTAAAAATTGATTGCAAACTAATTTTTCAGGATAAGTACTAATAAATTGAAGGATTAGGAATAGTTTCATGATGAATTCTTTGGTTTTTTATATTGGTGTTGGGGTATTATTTAGTATGAGGTAGCTAGGTGGTCCAATGGATAGAACACTAATTTTGCAAAGTACTTTCCTTGCAACAACTCTGTAAAGTAGGTACTGAATATCTAGATTTTAATTCCATCACTTTACCCACTCTATGCTATTGTTCTTCTAGTGATACTACTACTATATGACGGCAAATCTCACAAAGATGGAGAGAATCAAAATTTTGGGTCAATAAAAGGGCAATGGGTGCATAGATAGATAGATAGATAGATAATGGACATAAATAGCTGGGCTTCCAAATAGTTATAATAATGCATTTTGTTCAAGAAATTAAATAAAATATATACTCTTAATGAATAACTGGAGAAGCAAATGGGTTGCTTATTCAACAAGTATTAGGTAGGGGTAATTGATGATTAGCTCTTTTGTTTAAGTGGTTCGTTTAAATGTGAAAAGACCTACAATAAGGCCCCTAACATATTAGGTTTCCCTATTGAGGATTTATGAGAGGACACAGATGAGAGTCATATGGGATGGGAAGATACAGGTAATCTCTGATCTACATTGATGCAGAAAGTATCTATATTGGTGAGATCTTAGATCCACTGTAGAACCCTCATCACCACCACCATTATTATGAAATATTTAGATTAGAAAGAGTTACTTTGATCTTCTTGGCATGTTTAAAAGTTCTTTGAGAAAAAGAGAAATTATCTATGCACAAATCTTTTGGATATTAAGTTCTTGTAGGCAATAATATAAGCTTTGAAATGATTCAAGTCAGTTCCTTGAATTTACTGTTTAAAATACAAAATCATTATCTGCATCATTGTTGAAGAACTGAACAGGCAAGCTGTCAGGAATTACTTTCTGCATGCCAATATAATGAAAAACAAAACAAAACAAAAAACCTTCTGGTGTTTATTTTAGTTGAACTGGCCTGTGGTATGCAAGTCTCTCAGTATCAAATATATTGGGTGTATGAGCACATACTATTCATTTTTCTTCATGACACTGACGACATATGTAGAAATCATCCAAAGTGTTATCCTGAAGTTTGCACTCCTCCCCAATTCTTGGCCCTCTGTTTTTGTTTCTTACTAATTTAACCATGCCTTTCTTTCTTTAACTTCACTGTAGACCTGAGATCTGTCCACAAGGGAAGTGTCAAATTGTCATAATCATTGACAATCAAAGCCTTATTCTTTCAGCCTTAAGCTGGAATTATTTAAATGTATTTAAGACGACTGTTATAAAGAATAATGGAATAGTACCTTTTGTTTTTATAGGGTCCAGTGGGACCAAGGGGACCTCAAGGATTACAAGGAAAACAAGTAAGTCATTCTGACTTTTACAGATCATAAAAATATTGTGATTAAAAATGCGGTTGTTTATATGGTGTGGTAAAATTTCAGTAGAAATTGTTTTATTTTTTAATATTTATTTTTATGTCATATTCTATAATTTTCAGGAACTGAGAAAAATGTATATTGATGTCTACCATTAAATTAATTTTCGTGACTCGTCTCTGTTCCCTTGAGTTCCAGATATAATAACTTGTTACAAATTCTCCCGAATTTGTTTCACCAGTTTTAAAGCCCAGAAATGAGGAAAGGTTTTCCTCATAGTAAAGGAGTTTCTTCCTAAGGATGGGAGAATTGGGAATGAACCTGTAATTTCATTGGTGTAGGGAGTTTATGGTAAAAAACCCTCTACTAGTAGAGGTCAGCATCTTCTTTGCAACATTCAATCTTGAAGAGTTACTTAAGAGTACTGAGGGATTAAGTTACTTGACCAGAATCACAAAGCCAGAATGTATCAAATGGGACTTCAAGCCAAGCCTTCCTAGCTTTGAAAATGGGACTTCAAGCCAAGCCTTCCTAGCTTTGAAAATGGGATTTCAACCCAAGCCTTCCTAGCTTTGAAAATGATTCTTTATCAACCGGGCCATGTTATCCTTCAACATAGTAGGAAATATTAGAATAGTCTCTAATTATGAGGGATTCTGAGAACCGAGCAGGTTTTTCTATTTCTTTTGGAATTGGGTTCCTCTATTTTTGTTTGACACTCCACACATTCCAGCCCTATAGTGTCATAAATTTCATCTTCAACTAAAGATAAACTAAAAAGTTTAGGGTTGAACATTTTAGGGGAGTTTTTGGAATAGTGAAGATATCCTGGAATATTCCAAAATTCTGGGTTAGGAATCTTCCCTAAAGGATCTGCTGTATTAGAAGAAGACTGCTTATTTCTACACTTCACCAGTTATTTAATTTGCCAATAGCTCAATAGCATGAAACTTGTGGGATTTCAGTAATGATGTAACTGACTTTTGAAAATCATCCTTGGCTAAATCAAATATATATTTTACTTATCATGTGCTTTATATAGAATCATGTAAACTTCAATGCTCTTGGGTAGGAGAAAATACTGACATTGTTTCTAGTCTCTCATTTGTTTTCCTGTTTATCTTTGAATTTTAGGGTGGTGTTGGCCCCACAGGCCCTCCAGGTGAACCTGGTGAACCAGGCCCAATGGTAATGTCAAGTAAGCATGTATAGCTAGTTACACAAACACATTGAAGTTGTATAGTGTTGTTTTAGGAATAAAAGAAATCCTGTCTCTAATGTAGCAAGATATTAAAACACAAATTTGATGGACTTGTATGCATCTGGAACATACTTGTGCTTTCCCTCTGTTTTTGCATAGGGCTAAAGTGGTTACCATTGGTCATTGCTAAACAATTTTCATTTTAAAAGTCTCTTTTGTACTCAATCACAAAGCATATTTATCTAAGGGTTGTAGCAAGAGATTCAGAAAATTAGTAATTCTAGTAATTATCTTTGGTATTATTGTTTTGTAATATCAAAATGTTTATTTTCCAAGGATGCTTTAAAATTTGTTTTTACTGACATCTTAAAATTTTCTGTCAGGGTCCAGTTGGTGCCCGCGGCCCAGAAGGACCTCCTGGGAAACCTGGTGAAGATGTAAGCTGAATTTTGACCTTTTGCTTAGTAATTTTGAAATGGAATGAAATAGTATGTTAGTCTGAGAATTTTTATTATTTTCTTATTTTTCTCTTGACTTAGTCCAAACTAAATATTGTAAATGTAGTCTAGCTGGTGAATTCAAGATGGTACATTTTCAAAGTCTACTAGCACATTCTTTTATCTATGACTATCACATAATAAAGAAGAGCAAACATCACTTTTTTTTTGCTATAGGAAAGGCACATAATTTCTTCAGACTGTCATCAATTTATGAACTTTTAAGTGAGATATTGAAATTTTGCTACAAACCTCCCCCAATCCTTTTTTTAATACTTCGTTTTGAACTCTGCATCAATACAGTGTGGAGGAAGGTTTACTAATGTTGAAGACATCAATTTATTCAATAAAATTGTTAATTAAATTTATAACACCAGCTTGTTACTATTAGAATGCATGGTTAGAGATTAGGGTGGGACTAGGAATCACCTTCTTATTCTTTTTTGGCTGAGACACAGAATAATGAAGTAATTGTAGACCTCAGAGACCTGCTATCTCTGTAATGAGGGGAAAAGTTTCCTTTTCAAATAGATTTTCTGAGCTTTACTTAGCAAATAAAATATTTTGAGATAAAATCATTATGAAATTTATAAACAAGATGAATGTAATTGTAGCAGAGGTAGTTCAAATAGTCCCCATGTGCTTTGTGTCAGTAGAAAAGAGATGGCCAATATTTCACTAAATCATATCTGTCTTCATTTTTATGTGAAAACTGACAATTTGACAGTACAATTATCTTCCTAAGAAGAAATTTAGAATGCAGAATATTTAGTATCTACTCAGTGAGGGGAAATTATTTTAATTTTTATTGTTTTCTTTTTTTTAAATGCAAAGGGTGAACCAGGTAGAAATGGAAATCCTGGTGAAGTAGGATTTTCAGGATCTCCGGTAAGTTTGTTCTATTGTATAGAAATGGCGTAAAGGTACTGCAAAATACAAATAATGCTAAAGAACAAAACAAAAACAAATAATCACCTATAGTAGCATGCATAAAACTGGATCTATCCTACCTACCCACAAGATAGTTTTAATCTCTGGTCTATGAAAAAGGGTTGGGAACATTTCTATAATTTACTGAACCATGTTATGACCCAATATAACAAAGAGAAACATACAATTTTAGAGTTGGAAGGGATCTTAGACACTACATTGTTAAAACATTTTGGACCTACACTTGTCACATGAAAACTATTGAGATTCAAAACTAAGCTTTGCCTTTGTTTTCATATATGAAGACTACTCTGTGTTTTAGCTATTGTGTCAACTGCAGCTATAAAATGAGTTTCCTAGTTTCCCCCTTCCTCCCCTCAATATCCTGGCCATCCCTCCTCCAACCGCTACCTTCCCCCCAAATCCCCAAACAAAAACTCAGGCCAGGCCTGGATGTAAATACAGAGAAAAATCAGAAGGCTTAATCACTAGCACAGATGGACATTTCAAAGAGTAAAGGGATTAAAGTCTTTTTAGAGGTCTCCAACCTTCCATTAGACTGCATTCTTTAGCTCATCCACTGTGTGGCCCTACTAGAGGGAGGAAATGTGCGTTGCCAGCATATCACAGATGGACACCACGAGTGCAAAAGAACAGACTGTGTTTGGAGGATGATGACAGTCTTGGGTCAAATTGGAATGAGAACTTTTTGTTAAGGCTTGTACATCTGGTACCTTTTCCTGCTATGTTAGGGGATATGTAATCCCCTAATGTAATGAGAATTTCTCTTTAAGCCCATAAAATTGGAAAGGTTAACTGGTGATGCTGAGGCATTTTTCTTTATAATTCTCCTTCAAGCCTAGAAGGGCATTTATCTAAGGGACTAGGTTAGTATGGAAGGGAAGCAACATTTTTTTTCCACAAGGGGTGAGACTATAGGAAAGAGCACCTTGAAGTCCTCTGTTCCAAGTGAAAGGAGAATTCCTCTGCATAGCTATGTAGAAGTGTAAGTAGTGAATTATAGAATTGGACATGATAACTATTTTATTGCACCTTAACATGCACAGTGCTTTACTCCCAATTCTGTGAGATAATTATTACAATTATTATTAGTCCCAGATAATGGATGAACAAACTTCTCTTGGAGAGGTTAAGTGATTTACCTGCATGATCACCCAACTAGTAAATATCTGTGCCAAAGTTTAAATCCCTGTGTCTAAGCCTTAAATCCAGTTTACTCTAGGCTAACCCAATTTGCCTCTCCTGCTGTATGGTGGTGAAGTGCATTGTCTTATCTACTTATCGGGATTTTATAGCTTGGCTGTATACAATACAGTATAAAAAAAGATTGGGTTTTGATAATTAGAGATTTTTCTTCTGCCAGTAGCCATGGAGAATCATTTCTTTCACTTTCTTAAGCCCAACAAGTTGGAAAATTTCTTGCAAGTTAAATAATTCACCTCAAAATGAATCTAAATAATAAAAGAAAGCTAAGCAATCATGGCAACAAATTGTTTCTATGAAAAAAGAAAACCTTATCTAGAGGAAAGTTTAACGTTTTAGGCATATTTGAAAAAAAAGGCAAAAATGAAACTATATCTGCCCTCAAAAAGCTTATTTTCTATTGAGGCATAAAGAAAGAAAACTGTATATGGTGGAGAAATAATAACTTTGTTATATTTGATTAGATAGGAAGGTTTTCCCCTAATCAAATAAAATATTAGGCAGTTTTATTACTAAATTTATTGTGCCCATTTGGATAATTCATGTTATCCCTTCCATTTTCCACTCTTTTCCCCCAGTTATTTGAAACTTTATGCACCTAAACTTATATATATATATATATATATATAT
This sequence comes from Gymnobelideus leadbeateri, assembly GCA_011680675.1. Lineage (NCBI taxonomy): Eukaryota > Metazoa > Chordata > Mammalia > Diprotodontia > Petauridae > Gymnobelideus > Gymnobelideus leadbeateri. The sequence goes on along the minus strand of WOXC01001193.1, from coordinate 52,885 downwards.
ATATATATATATATTTATGGTCATAGAAAATACATAATACGCATAGACAAATACTTTCTTTAACGTACCACGTTTTCATTTACCTTGGATAACTATTCTATTGCCATTCCTCTAATCATCCTGATCTCTTCCTCCTTCTCACTACTAAGAAAATAATAGGATACAAATATGACCTAAAAGCACAGAAATATATTTTCCCCTTCATCCAAACACACATTTCCATGAGAAACAAACAAAACATTACTATCAGAAGGATTTTAAATTTCTTTAAATTCTGCTACATTATTTTTCAAAGTTTAATATAATTTCTTTTATACATGAAGCTCAATGTTTGTCCTTAGTTTCATGACATCTTGTGGTTAATAATTACAGTGGTATCATGCTCTCTATGTTTTGAAATGTTGAAAAATGGGTATTTCCAATATTTTATATCACAGACAAATCTAACTTTACATTTTCAACCTAATGACTATGTTGGTAAATTTTGGTTAATGAAATTCTTTATTGATCTCTTATTTGTATCACTGTAGCAGAAACCTACTTTAAAATAAACTTAAGAATGTTTATATATTTCTAACTACCCTTTCCTTTCCTTTCCTTTCCTTTCCTTTCCTTTCCTTTCCTTTCCTTTCCTTTCCTTTCCTTTCCTTTCCTTTCCTTTCCTTTCCTTTCCTTTCCTTTCCTTTCCTTTCCTTTCCTTTCCTTCCTTCCTTCCTTTCTGTCTCTCTCTCTATGTGTCTCTCTTCCTTTCCTCCTTCTTTCCTTCCTTCCTTTCTTTTTCTTCTTCCCTCCTTCCCCCACTCTTCCCTTTCTTTCTTTCATTCTTTCTAGGGGGCACGAGGCTTTCCTGGTGCACCTGGTTTTCCTGGTCTAAAGGGACACAGGGTAAGTGTAAATTTTATTTGTTCACTTTCTTTGTAGTATGACATGCTTAGCTTAGATTGTGTGTGTGTGTGTTTGGGTGGGGGGAGATAGGTGGTGGGGTCACTACTCTCAAAAGGCCATTATTTAGCTATAGTTTCATTATTCCTCTAAGGTTACTGAAATCACTATGACTTTTCATTGAATCTTCATTCAAAAATCAAGATTCTTGAGAATATTAAGCTTTCCACGTCTTTCTAGAGCTCTTAAATAAGATCCACGATCAGTGAGGATTATTATATGGAGCAAATTGTAGTGTAGCCATAATTTATTTACTCCCCTTCTCTAGGTACTGGGTATTAGGGGATATAAAGATAGTTGTCATATTTTTGTGGAGCTTGTTGGGAGGGTAGTTACAAACTATGTGTGCGTATCTACTTAGGATGAAAAATGCTGCAGATTGAAGTTTATGGTTTTCTACTTCATTTGTCTTGCTTTTTGCAACATGGCTAATACAGAAATGTCCTATGTTAAAAATAGAAACCATTTAAAAATAATCTCATTTTAAGAAATATTCAAACACTGTAGTTCGTTAAGAAGGGCATTTATGTCAGTGAGATTTCTTACCTTTTGGTTTTTTATCTTTCTCCAAAATAATTAAGATTGTATATATTTATATTTTCTTTCCCAGGGACATAAAGGTCTTGAAGGTCCTAAAGGAGAAGTTGGAGCTACAGGTGCAAAGGTAATTTCCTAAGCATGATGATAGAATTTGACAAAGGGCACCCCCTTATTTAGGTGCTAGAGATGGTTAGAGATTTTACATTGCTTCACCTGTTATGTGGTGGAACAATTGGTTTCCTGCCTAAATCTTATGGTCTCACTGAACCAACATCTATGAACTTAGGAATCTGTTAATATCTGATGTATACATGTGTGGATCCTAGTGTTGGTCTGGCCAACTGTAGCAGCAAGCACTCCAACATCCCCATGGTGGCTGCCAACACAAGTTCTTAGATCTGCTTTTCTAAAGGAAAGCAACTCAAAATGGGTTAATAAGCTTACTTTAATCAATCAAACATATCAAACATATATCATTTACCTAGTTCAGGGGAAAAAGGTCAGCTCCCCGAACTTCAAAGTATACAGACAGAACTTACAAGACAGAGAAACAAACAGATCAAGCAGGCAGGCTTCCAAGCTGCCCAACCATTACATCAATACCAAATCACAGTTACCAGAGAGGGAAGCATCAACATCTGGGTTTTCAAAGCCAGGGGGGCTTTCAACGGCTGCCTAGTCTCATCTGGTCAAATCACACAACACTTCTCAAAGTGAGCCCTAAAGCAAAACCTCACTTCAGGAATTATATAGCCTTCTCCTGGGTCAGAGAACATAACCACCCTCTTGACCCACTGCCCAATCACAAAGCAACAAGGTGTGAGCATTCCTGAAAACCAAGTCTCTTGCCACAGGTTCCATGTGAGGGGGGGGGAGGGAGGAGCTGAGGGGGGGGGGGGATTTGGTTATTCAGCCTATTAGGGGGCAGAGTATATTTTCAAATCAAGAAAGGTTCTCAGAATCTCTTAAGCCTATCAAAGGGCCTAGGGGCAGGGAACATCTTTAAATTTGCATTTCCATTACACCAACCCTCTACTCTAGCCATATGGTACTCTTAAAAGTGACAAAAATGGAGAAATTTAGCTGGAATCACAATAAATATTGGAAAATTTAGGCATTGGATATGGTTATTTGGGCACCTATTTTTTGTCCCACTTTCAAGCCCCCTTAAAGGTCTACTTTTGAATTTTCTAACTGTTGTTCTTCCCTCCAGTTCTGGTAACAGGGAAGGTAGAGTGTGGACTGTCTTTTAATATGTAGAATAGAGCAGGCAATAGGGCTTTGTATTTTATTGCCTTGTCTGCTTTAATATTCTTTAAGTTATTAAATTTCTGATCATATCTTTGTGTGTTTTTTTCTGTGTTGAACTATTGATCTCAGGAAGTTGTTAGCTTTTTTCCCCCTCTCTTAACAAGTTAATGAAGAGAGGCATTATGGTATGGTGGGTGAAGAAACTACCTGGTTTTTTGGAGGTGAGAAATTCCCCATCAGGAGTTCCCTGAAACAAAGGAATCACAGATTCAGTCCTTATACTTAAGTTAATTTATCTCTGTTATGGTTTCATAAGGTTGGTTAGATTTCCCAACTTCACTTTAAACTGACAAACACTTCATGAGTCAAGTTTCAATTGCATTTAGAGAACTACAGAAAACAAATTCTTCTTCTTTTTTTTTTTAAAGCAATTGGGGTTAAGTAACTTGCTCAAGGTTACACGGCTAGTCATTATTTGTGTGTGGGTGCTCATTTTCTGAGGCTGGTTTCGATCTCGGGTCATCCCAACTCTGAGGCCGGCGCTCTTACTCACTGCGCCACCTAGCCGCCCCAAGAAAACAAATTCTATACCTGGCATTGAAAATGTACTGTGTGGTTTGCCCAGGTGACAGCATCAACTACAGCCTTTTCATAATATAATTTTCCTGTTTTCCTTTTAGGGTGAAGCTGGCCCTACAGGTGCTATGGGTGCAATGGGTCCTTTGGTGGGTATCATTTTAGATCCTTATGATTTATTTTTGCATTTAGGAGTATACATAAAAAAGGGATCAGTGCAAACTATTAATAATTTAGATGTTGTCAAGAAGACTTTTTTATTCCTGAGGAAGTTAAATCGACCAGGATTCTCTAAGTACTGAGTACAGGAGGTCAATTATAGGTGAATGCTTTTTAGGATTCTCATGGAAAGGGTGAACTAGGAATATTTAACTATATCGATTGTAGGTGAGGAAAAATCTTCAATTAATGATCATGCTATAAAATGTTAAAAATGAAAATTTACAATCACTCCATTTAAAATGAAGGGAATATAAGTTCTCTTTTGTCTCTAAAATTGTATGAATCTAGAACTTTCACTGCTGTAACTAGAAGAATTTAAATGGCAATGAAAAAAATGACTCCTTTCTCCTGAGTTATTAAATATGATCATATGTATTATTTTATGCTTTTTTCCTTTCTAAGTCCAAAATTGTTTGTTTTTTTGGAGACTGTGTCAGTCTGGTTTCATGGTCTGATCCCCTTACTGATCAGTGTGGAAGCTTTGACTGCTTTGTTTTTGAGCTGCTCTGTTTCCATCCTGGGCCAGTTTACCTCTCCTTATGCAACCCTGTGCCCCATCCCCTCCTGGGCTCTCATACTCTTGGTGCTGGACTTAGTCCTACTGTAGCTCAGAACTCCTGGGTTCAAGTGATCCATTAGCTTCAGCTTCCCCAGTTGTAGGCATTACTGGTATGTGTCATCACACAGCTGTATGTTTTTTCTTTCTTTTTATGGTTAAACTATTCTATTAGATTTTACTGGGTGAAATGACATTGAAATAAGAAATAATTACTGCTTTTTAAAAACTTGACAGGGCCCCAGAGGCATGCCAGGTGAGAGAGGGAGGCTTGGTCCACAAGGTGCCCCTGTAAGTATTCTGCATTTCTTTAGTACTGTTTATATATTTTCTTGATCTTTATTTATTTGTATGACTTTTCCTTTAATAGAATATGTTTATGTATGTGTGTATATTTATGTTTATATATATATATAATACATATCTATATACACATATTAAAAAACCTTAGGCCCATTTTGACTTACAAAAGCATCTGTACACATATGTGTATATATGTTTATATACATACAACATAGACAACAATTGTATATGATACATGCATTTATACATAATGCATACAATACATACAACACATGTAATTATGTTTTTATATATGAGCACACATACATATACATGTACATATATTTTAAATCAAACTAGGCCTCAGGTTTTTTAATATGCCAATTAAAAAAAGGAAGATCATTAATTTAGTGGAAAAATGATTAAAGAAAAATGTTCTAGAGAAATGTGTAGTTCAGGTATAAACAAGTATGTTTCTTCTGTTGGCCAAAAATTACTCAGATATCATTTATAAATTCTTAACTACTGCCATCAGTTGAATATAGGACTTTTTTTTTACATAGCTATAGAGAAAAGGTGGATTTGAAAATCAGTGGATCCTTCAGACCCTGCATCTCCTTTTTCTCTTGACTTCATGAGATGGAGCAGGTGGGAAATTTTCCCTGCTTTTCCATGAAAACATTTTTTATGATCCAGGCTTAGTTCATATTAGTAGAAAATCTGATTAAATGATGAATCTATTTTTTTTGCTTTTTTTTTTTTGGAGGGCAATTGGGGTTAAGTAATTTGCCCAAGGTCACACGGCTAGGTTTTTGTTTGTGTGCGTTAGGTGTCTGAGGCCGGATCCGAACTCAGGTCCTTCTGACTCCAGGGCCGGCACTCTAGTCACTGCGCCACCCAGCTGCCCGTGATGAATCTATTTTAAAAGATAATTTTTTTCAGACAAAAATTTGTTTTCAGTGGAATTAAAATGCGGTTACTTGGTTTGATTGGATTCTTTATGGTGGTACAAGAGTCAACAACTTGAAGTTATTTTAAAAATTGCATTGTGGTCTGCCAGATTCAGAAATTATTTCAATGATTTGATATTTTATCCTGCTTTGAATGATATATTGGTATTTGAATGGTATTGAACTGGATATTTTTATCATAAAAGACTTGGAATAGATTTGATTTTTCTAAAATGGAGGTCAGTTTTAGACAGTATAGTGACAGCAGTTTCTAGTCTAATATGAGATGAAAGTGTTTTGGATTTAGACTGAGAGGTGACTCTCTGGGGAGCAGTTCTTTATCTCATTCCTCATGTGAAGTGAGCGAGTTGAACCAGATGGCTTCCAAAGTCACTTATACCTGTTAAAATTATGACTCTATAGAGAATGTGGACATTTGGCACATGTCTATTTTGGAATTTGTCATCCTAGATGCTTGATCTATTCTTAGACCAAAATAGAGCTTTTGCAATAATAATTATAATAATGACAATAGTTTCACAATGTCAAATGACAACTTTTATAGAGCACTTACTTATGTGATAAACACTGTGTTAAACACTTTACAATTATTACCTCATTTGATCACCACAACAACCCTGGCAGGTATGTGCTGTTATTATCCCCATTTTATAGGTGAGGAAACTGAGACAAACAGAGGTTGTGTCACACAAGGTCACACAGTTAGTATGTATTTGGGATTTGAACTCAGTCACTTGGCTGTCCCAATCAAGAATTAGTTTGAACACAGTACAAGAACTAAAATCAAAAGGCAAATCCCAGTAAATGTTAGTCATAATGAACAGTGAATTGTCTTTCCTTTTTATATGGGTTTAAGAAACAGTATGAATTATCTTGGCAGTTAAGGAAATGTGGTGGTTCTGTGAAAGTTTTTGCCCTTAATACATATGACACAGGTCAAACTAAGTTCAGTTTGAGAGTTGAGCTTTGATTTTCCAGTCATTTTTTGGACCAGTTTCCCAAATCTTCGAATACATACAATTCATGGAGTTTCTACAACTGATTTTCCTTTAGGAAGGATTAAGTGTCATACAAGTCTTTTAGAATGAAAGATATACACTTTCATCATGCCTTATATTATATTTTTCCAAAATATATATTTTAACTATTCATAAAAGTTCTCAGATTCTTGTTTTGAATTTAATATGGAGTTATTTCTCTGTTCTTATAAAATAAATAGAAAAACATAAAACATGTAAAGCCACGGTGATCTGGTAAAAGAAACATGGACAATTAAAACTGACTTTATCACTTAGATACCCTTAGGAGAATAAAATTTCTTTGTTCCTGTTACTTCATCTATATAAAAAGGAACTTATATCTGCTGAGTTAACTTGGTTATTAAGAAAAATGAGGATTCTTGTTTATTGAGACCTTTGAGCTTACTGATTTTTCTATAAGATATTTATTTTTGAGCTAAAGTACAAAGAATTATTAAGCTCTTTTTCACTTCCTTTCATTTTCTCAACCTTTAACAGTAATACACAATTTTACAATTATAGTCATTCCTATCATAACACCAAGGAATTTTATGAATACTAAATTCCTGAGATTAGAGTTTGATTTTTATTCATATCATCTTCAGCAAAATTAAATCTTTATTCTTTAAGAGAAAATAGTTATACACATGAAAATTAAAAAGAAAATGTGTGAATTAAGTGTCTCACAACAGAGGATGTAATCTTTTCTAACGTGTATTGTCATTGCTTAGGGACAGCGTGGTGCACATGGAATGCCTGGAAAACCTGGACCAATGGTGAGCTATATTTCTCTTTTTCCTTCACTGTGGTTTTTCTAAGTACTGAAAATACTATACTGATTTTCTCCAGGGAATCTCATATTGTCCTGTAAAATATCATCTGTAATTATGAAACTAAAAAGCAAGTTCATGATTTCATATGAAGATTTCTTATGTTGGAATTAACTGTTAGTGAACTACACTTATATCTTATTCTTTGAGGGAAGGGGAATAAAAGATTCATAGCTAGCTTGAACTGGCAAGTCAATTGTTAAATTTTCAGTGTAAGCATTTAAATTTCAGAAATTCATAATCCTTATAAACCAGGAATAGATTTATTGTTCTGTTAATTGTCTAGACTTAAGAAATTGTTAATAATTCAGTTAAAATTTAGTAGTGTGTATATCAATATCACCTACCTGCTCAAGGTAGGTTGTAAAATATTTATCAGCACACCTCTGTATTACTCGATAAATATTACTTGAGCTCAGAAAATGAAGTCATCATCAGATGGTGTCCTGATGACTGTTAGGCAATAATTAATAATAATAATAACTGGCATTTATATAACATTTTAAGGTTTGCAATATGCTTTATATCCATTATTTCATTTTGTATTCACAACACCTCTGTTTATAGCTTCAGCAGAGGGTTTCATAATCACCTCACAAATCACCAACCACCTTGAAATTTTCTTTCTCTTATGGAATATAATTTACATATTTATGTAAATTAATTCCTTAAATAATTAACAACTATTAACTAATTCCTAGGCAAGGTTCAGATGCCAGCAGCTTTAAAGGTCTCCCAAGGAACTAAGCAAAGAAAATGACTGTCTTGATTTAATAGGTCTTCCAGTAAGAATGTTGGATGATCTGGGTGTAGTTGCCACATTCCTATAAAGCCATTTTATATTGTTATTTGTGAAATTAAGTGAATTTTTCCCTCCAAAGATCTCTCTCACAATAGCACAAGAACTAATTCCACTGCTCTTTCTCTCATGCCTTACCTTGCATCATTATCAGCTTTCTTTTCTCTCCACCTACTCCTTCTCTTAAGACTTTCTTGTTTAGCCTTTGGATTTGAAATGTTTGTTATTGCTTTTGCAATGTAGCCTCATTCTCAGGCTTCTGCTTATCCAGATATATGGTTTATTGGTTGTTTTTCCCTGTGTAATTTAGGCTGCATAAATGATCTTTGCTTCTTCTAGATCCTCCACCTAAAAAAATAGAAAAAAATGTTTATTATTTTATACAAAGTGGAGAGGTCTCAGGGAGTTTGGTTACACAGCAAATATCTCCAAGCTTTACTCATGTGAATGGTGAAGAATACTAAATTTGGTGTGTATACATATTTATGTATGCACATTATATGTCTAGATATATGTGCAAATTATACACAATATACATATACACACATATATTCACTCAGATTTGCATATGGAGATACACAATATGTACATACATATACACACAAATACATATATGTACATACCATAGATGATCCCAATTAATCCAGATATAGAAGGTTGAACTATATTTATATTGTTTTATGGATATAAGTCACACCTATATTGGCAAAACAAAAAGGTACTCAGGGATAGTTGTTTTCTTTTCTTTTTTTTAAATTTTTTTTTTTAAGCAATTGGGGTTAAGTAACTTGCTCAAGGTTACAAGGCCAGTCATTATTTATGTGTGGGTGCTCATTTTCTGAGGCCGGATCCGATCCCGGATTGTCCCAACTCTGAGGCCGGTTCTCTTACTCACTTTGACACCTAGCCGCCCCTAGTTGTTGTTGTTGTTTTTTTTTTTTGGAGGGCAATTGGGGTTAAGTAACTTGCCCAAGGTCACACGGCTAGATTTTTTGTTTGTGTGTGCATTAAGTGTCTGAGGCAGGATCTGAACTCAGGTCCTTCTGACTCCAGGGCCAACGCTCTACTCACTGCTCCACCTAGCCGCCCCAGTTGTTGTTTTTTTTTTTTTTTTAAGCAATTGGGGTTAAGTAACTTGCTCAAGGTTACACGGCTAGTCATTATTTATGCGTGGGTGCTCATTTTTCTGAGGCCGGATCTGATCTCGGGTCATCCAAACTCCGAGGCCGGCGCTCTTACTCACTGCGCCACCTAGCCGCCCCTTTAGGGCAATTGGGGTTAAGTAACTTGCCCAAGGTTACACGGCTAGGTTTTTGTTTGTGCGGATTAAGTGTTGGAGGCCGGCTCCGAACTCAGGTCCTTCTGATTCCAGGGCCGACGCTCTATTCACTGCGCCACCTAGCCGCCCCTTCCAGTTGTTGTTTTCTATAAGATATTTGAGTTAAAGATAAGAGCTTTTCTTTCCTCACCTTATCTGATGGATCTGATAACATAAGAATCAGAAGACATATTTTTTTTCTCTGATGAAAAATGTTAGCTAAGTGTTGTATGCTTATGTAGAAGTCTTTCTTGAAATGAGAAGTTATATTCAGCATGTTTTTATCTCTAACTCACTAAACTAAGGTGTAGGTTTTTATAAATACAATTCAGTGATCTGCTGCAACACTACTGTAACAATTGACTTCAAGGTCATTGGCAGAAATATTCTTCTCAATTAATAGTTTCTGGAACAGATTGTTCTTGTTGACTCAGTGAACAGAAGTTTCATTACATAAAACATTTTTTTCATGGTAATATGATTGTGTCAAGCTGCACAAAAGAGTGTGCCATGCCAACGTAATACCAAGGAAAGAAAATCTTTAAGGAAGAGCATTGTAGTGAATATTCATGACCACTATGTGCTGCTATTTAGAGACTCTAAAATATTTAACATGGACTAAATAAATTTTTATGCATATTAAGTCTAGAACATGACAGTTTTGAGGCTGTCCAATAATTAATCTTTCCTCCTCACTGTTTCTAACAAGAGGAAGCAAAATAGAGGGAACAAAGACATGTCCTAAAACTTTTTTTCCTCACTTCAGTGCTGTTGAATGAAATTCAAGATGTCTAAAGAATAGCATATTGTTCATGTTATTCTCTCTCTTAAGCACTAATTCAACCTTTAAATAGAAGATTCTATACTGGGTATGAAGGTATAAAGTCAGAAGGGATCTCTCTTTCTTTCTGCATGTCTATCTATTTAACTGTCCATTTGCCTTATTTTATCCTCACAACAATGCTATGAGTTGAGGAAATAAAAGGTAATAAGAGTCAAGTGACTTGGCCATGGTCACATAGCTAGTAAGTGTCAGAGTCAGGATTTGGTATTTGAAAAGAGGTCCCTTCTCATTTTAGATTGAGCACTGTTTCCAGTCCTAGAATCATCTCTGTGCAAATGTACACATAAGCCTTAAATTGCCATCTAAATGCCAGCTATTATTTTCCCTACATTATCCAATTTGAAATTGAGGTTGGTAACAATGAGCTCATCAGTCCCTCAAGTTACATGTTTGGGATAGCCAGACATTGGTACTGGCAACAGCTATCTAGAGATTTGAATTCTCACTATGATAGTCAAATTATAAGTATACCATAACTTGGAAAGATCAGCAGAACATGTTGATATCAACTTTGTTACCTATTGCTTAGATGACATTTCTAGAGCAATTATCAAACATTGAGATACTATTTTAAATACCTTTGAATTATGATCTGTGATTTCATTCCCTTAATATCATCTGCCACAAATGATAGTGTTTCAACTGGAAAAGTATAAATCCATAATCCTTAATTTTTTGTTTTATATATTTAAAAAATTAATTAATTAGTCAATTAATTAATTTACTTTTAGTTTGCAACTGTTTTGTATCTTTTAATTCTTTTATCACTGTAGAAATGAAAGTTATATATTACCAATGAGAATAAAGTTTAAGACAAAAAGCAAGAAAGTGAACTATTATGTGTTAACAATATGTCAGAAGTGGGGGGAGTCCATATAAAGATGCTCAAAAGCGTGAGTAATAATATATAATAATTATGTAAATGGCTAATCATTCTTTTTTTTTAGGGTCCACTTGGAATAACTGGCTCTGCTGGATTTCCAGGAAATCCTGGAATGAAGGTTAGATGACTTTTAAATATTTAGTTCTATATTATTGCTTTATTCTAAAAGGAAATGCATCATTTCATTAATAATTTGGTATAATTTAAGAATCTAAATATCTTCATTGGCCACTGTGTTGCTGCATAAGTAAAGCAGGTAGAGAAAAAGGAATTGAATAAAGAAAAATATAATTAAAGGGGGGTTGACTATGATTTTGTAATTCTATAATCATAATCGACATTATGTGATATCAGCTCATGTGGTGAATTTGTATTATATCTCCAGACAGCTGAGACAGCTTGAAAGGAATATCAGTTTTAATTTGAATTGGAAATATGTACTTGTTACTGTGTCTGGGATTAATAAAGAGTACAGTGACCTTAAAAATTCGAATTTTAAATCAATTTAAGTTAACCAAGAAGTTGTTTTCTCATGCAAGGCTGGCTTTTTCTCCCACTACCCACCCATATTTAATGGTCTTTATTTTTTAAAGTATACAAAGGAGGGGACTTGGCTCTATATGTGGGCATGGATTACAATGTTCCTCCAGAATGATTTCCATTTGTTGTGAGTCATTATTTATTCATTTCTCCCATTAGTTTGGATGATATACACAAGGATTATGATCCTGAAGGAAGTTAATATGTTGCCGAACTCAGTAAATATAATCAGAAAACAGCTGCAACATTTGGTTTTTGAGGAGCAGTACAGTGGGATTATTTCCACATACCTGGTTTCCCTTGGTAACACATTCCATTATCTACAGGGAGCCCTTGACTTGCACACATAAAAAACCTACTATATATAAAATACATGCAATTTACATCCCCATTCAGAAGAACAATCCTAAACAGAAAGGAAAGGCTCTTTTGCTTATTACAGTCTCTGACACATACTTTCTGAAATGTGTGTAAAGAGAATATTACACTTGAATGGGGGTGGGGATCCTGCAAGGCCACATGCAAAGTCCAAAGTGCTTCAATTATATGTGTGTGAGAATTAAAGATATTAGGAACTTTCCCTTTTAAGGAATGAAGCATAGGCTTTAGGGATCGTTACTTAAGTACTTTGAAAAATCTTTATGACTCGATAGAGGTGGGTATACCCTTCTGCAATCAGATCCCAAATTCTGCATGCCTTGGTAGTTTTCATAAATTGCTGTGTTCGACAACAACAAAAATTCCTCACCTAGAGGTCATCATGTTTTACTGAACCTTTAGAACCTTAGGTTAGTCTTGAGTAATAGTTGAAAAATAGTTCACTTTCAGACCCACACTTACAGCTTAGTAGAAAGCAATTTTCACTTTTTGAATTACATTCTATTTATCTGTCTGTGTGCCTGTTTTTCCATTCATCCATCCATCTATCCATCTATCTATCTATCTATCTGTCTGTCTGTCTGTCTATCTATCTATCTATCTACCATCTGTCTATAAAAGATGTCCACACTTCTTGCAATAATAAGGCAGTAAAAGAAGGTTTTAGTAGAGAAAAAGAAGATTAAACAAGTAAAAAAATATCCCAACTAGTGGGGTCTTTTAAGAAGATAACATATCTTCTAAATCAACTTTTGCTTTTTGAAATTAATTTTGTCAAATGTAAATTAAAATTTTAAAAAGAGAAAATCAAGTCTACATGCATTAGAGAAAAATTGGTTAAATACAGCCATTCTTATTTGAAATAAGAAACGTCCTTGGAAACCCTATGATGATCTTAAATATTTATTCAGGTTTTTAGGTAAATAAAAAACTGGATTAGATCCAAGGAAACCTCCTAACTCACTAGTGAATCATGACCTAATTTTGCATCTGGTCAGCCTCTGTACATCTCTTCATTGGTCCTCTCCTGCTGATTATTTAGCTCTGACACCTGCCTGAAGAATTAATCCCTAATTTTCCAGGCAGTCCCTAACTTCTTTGACCTACCCACCCATTCCTTGCCAAGGCTTAGCCCTGGATTTCTCTACTGTCTACCTCCTCTATTCCTACTTACATGCCTGACAATTAGGTAGTCTTTCTCTTTGCCAAGGTTAATCCCTCTACAGGTACCCTTCTGTTTTCTCCCATCATACTGCATCTTCAATCAACCCTCCCAATATTCACCCTCTCTCTAACTTGACTGACTCTCCCCAATCTTTAAAAAGAATTCCATAGGCATTACATACCTGACGCTGTCCTGCTATTTCTTTCCTATCTTATTCTTCTGGTCTCATGGAAATAGCTTTCTACCTTCTGCTTCCATTACTTCTTCTTCCTTTTTTTTTTTTTTTTAAAGCAATTGGGGTTAAGTAACTTGCTCAAGGTTACACGGCTAGTCATTATTTATGTGTGGGTGCTCATTTTCTGAGGCTGGATCTGATCTCGGGTCATCCCAACTCCGAGGCCGGCGCTCTTACTCACTGCGCCACCCAGCCGCCCCTTTAGGGCAATTGGGGTTAAGTAACTTGCCCAAGGTCACACGGCTAGGTTTTTGTTTGTGTGGGTTAAGTGTCGGAGGCCGGCTCCGAACTCAGGTCCTTCTGACTCCAGGGCTGGCGCTCTATTCACTGCGCCACCTAGCCGCCCCTGCTTCCATTACTTCTACTTCCAAGCTTCAAGCTTTTGTAATTTAGCTTCTGACCTCATTTGTTACTTGACTAAAACTCTTCTTTCCAAAGTAAGCAGTGATCCCCTAATTGCCAAATATGATTGTGTTTTCTCAGTTTTCATTCCTAATTTCCCACTAAGCCTCATTGACACTCAACCAACTTCTCATCTTGGATATTCTCTCCTTTTGGGGATTTTATAATACTAATTTCTCCTGGTTCTTTTCTTATCTTTCTGATAGCTTCTCAGTCGTTTCACTAGCTAATTATCTATATCTTGCCCTTTGATTGTGGGTAATCCCCAAGGATTTAATTATCATTTCTATGTAGATGACTAATACATCTATGGGTCCAGTCTATCTCTGGAACTTCCAGCCCCACATTTCCAACTACCCAGTAGATATTTAAAACTGGATGCTCTGGAGACTTTTCAAACTTAACATATCCAAATTAGAACTTATTATCTTGCCCTTGCCCTCCAAACATACTTCTTTCAAACCTTCCTATTTCTGTTGAATGCTTTACCTTCCTTTCTTTTTCTCAGGCTTATAACCTCAATGGCATCTTCACTTTCCCTCACCGCCTATAGCCAATCAGTTGCCAAAACAGTTTTATCTACATAAAAATCTCTTCTGTCTGACTCTAGTCATACAGAAACCATTTTGATTCCAACCCCTTGGCACCTCTCCTGTAGACTTGCACTGGCCCCCTAACTGATCTCCCTGCCCTAAGATTTTTCTCACCCAGTCCTTCCTCCACACATCTGCCAAAGTGATTTTCCTTAAGCACAGATATGATACGACCATTTCCATTATTCCCCCCCCCCCTTATTCAAGAAATTCCAGTGAATCTGCCTTGCAGATAAAAATGGAAATCCCTCTGTTTATCTTTTGAAGCCCTTTACAATATTTAGCCAAAATATCTTTTAGCCTTATTAGAGAATGCTTTAATACTTTTTAGTATTTTTAATCCAGCTTTTTCTCTGTTTCTTTTAATGGCCACTTCACTCACATTTTCGTTTTTTTGTTTTATCCGTCTCCCTGAATGTATTCCCTCCTTAACCTTTTGCTTCAAAGAATCCATCTCTTGCTTTACTATAAAACTAAAGTACCACCTTCTAAAAAAACATTTCTGATCTCCACTCCAACTCACAGTTCCTTCCCTCTCTAGCTAGGGTTGAACTACCTTGCTATTTATTTGCATTTGTTGTCTTTATTCTGTAAATCCATATGTATATACATTTAATACACAGATATATGCAATACATACATACATACATACATATATATCTGTGTGTAGGCATGTTAGCATGTAAAATCCTTGAAAGTTAGGATTAAGTCTTTTTTTTTATATTTCAAACACCCATCAGAGTATGCAACACATAGTAGGTATTTAATAAATACTTTTTTTCATTTATTGATTGAACCCAACTCTGCTAGATAGTTCTTGGCTTCACTCTTGACCATGCTTTTGGCATGGGCCTTTCCATTTAATTTCAGCAAACATTTTTAGAGAGCTGCTACATACAAAGTACTGTGCTGTGCACAGGGGATATGAAAACAAACATGTCACATACTGGGATCTAAGTGAACTGATAATCTCATAGCAGGTAATAATATGTATACATACATCAAGGGAGAGTGTGATAATTGTCAAGGAAAGACTCAGGTAAAGTACTGTGACATTTTTGAGAAAAACATCATTTTAAGTTGTGTGTTTGAGTATGTGTGTGTAGGTATGTATATTTGAATAATGCTCTTTGGATACCCTTACAAGATGTTTTTTTTCTAAAGCAATTGGGGTTAAGTAACTTGTTCAAGGTTAAGGGCCAGTCATTATTTATGCGTGGGTGCTCATTTTCTGAGGCCGGATCTGATCTTGGGTCATCCCAACTCCGGGGCCAGCGCTCTTACTCACTGCGCCACCTAGCTGCCCCTGCCCTTATGAGATTTTAAGCTCCTTGAGGGCAGGGACTAACTATGATTTAACTAAACTTCGAAAGTCTTCTAGAGCTTTGTTTAGTGCTCTACAAACAGTGGGTATTCATATAATGCATTTTGTATTATATCATATTATATTATTTTCTGTTAACGAATTGCTTCATAGCTATCTAAATCATTTGATGGCGATTTGGGTGTGGGGAGAGTGGCTTAGGTAAATCCCCTCAGATATGATTGAATATCAATCCATCAAATACAAATTTGCCTCTCTAGTGTTTTACAATATATAGTATGAGGATATGTGTGTGTGTATAATTATAACTTTAGCTAAATTCTAGCACTGAAAATATGCCCACCAGTGATCAATGACATTCATTCATTCATCATTAAAACAAATAAAAATTGATTACTATATAATTTGTAAAACTTTATTGTAGATACTGTAAGACATAAAAAGATAAAGCCTTACTTTCAAGAAGTTTACAATTAAAAAGTTGTAAGAAGAAATACACACAAATAACCAGAATAGAAATTAAAATGCCATAAGAGAAAATTTTAAAAACTAGCATGATAGTTCAGAAGATGGAAAGATCATATGTAATCAGAGGGAATGAGAAGTAGGGTGGGAGCAAAGTCAAGGAAGTCTTTATGAAGAAGTGGTGCTTGAGATGGTCTTTTTAAGGGAAGCAGGATTTTGACAGGTGGAAATCTGGAGGAGAGAATTAGGTAAAGAGAACAGCATAAGCCACAGCTTTGAAAGAATCATGGGACATTTAAGGTCCTGTAAGATAAACACCTAGGGTGGATGCTTCATTAAATGAAAGACAATAGGGATTCGAGGCAAACCAATTATACATAAACCAACCCCTACCTAAGGAATTGTTTCAGACACAGATGTAGATCCTGTTGGCTCTAGGGTGGTGCCTTAACTTTGGTTTGCAATTTAAAACTTAGAATGATTTCTATCACCTTTGCTACATCCTGCCTATATTGGATATTTTATCTGCTGATTTTTTCATGTATTCCAATAGGGTGAAGCAGGTCCCACTGGAGCACGTGGCCCTGAAGGTCCTCAGGGACAGAGAGGTGAAACAGGACCTCCAGGACCAGTTGGATCTCAAGGCCTCCCTGTAAGTTGGTCGGCATTATGTCATTACCCATTGAACAGGGTAGTATATGTTGTACTTTGATTTTTAAAATAAAGGATATATTCAGTATTTCTTTCCTAAATATTATTTGATCTTAGAATAAGTGAATTTAAAAGACAAAATGAATGTTTTGAGAAGCTTTGGGAATTTCAGATATTAAGAGTACTAGCTTAGGTGTTAGCCCCATGAATGATTATTGTGATTATTATTTTTTGGAAATGTGTTTTCATTTTTATCTCTTCCCCTAACTTCCTCGGAGTCACACCTCTTTGTGTTTTCATTGACATAGTCATTTTTAAGGTGACTTTCAAATGCATTTTTATTTGTTTATTTTTTTAGGGAACAGTGGGAACTGATGGTACACCTGGTGCAAAAGGTCCAACAGTAAGTTCTTAAGTGAATTGCATGTAAAATTTAAACTCAGGCTTTTGTTTGATGACAAAACTTTAGTCTTCTCTCTTGGTTTGCTTATTATAGCACTTCTACCTTTTGTAGGGCTCTCCAGGTACTTCAGGTCCTCCAGGCTCTTCAGGACCTCCTGGCTCTCCAGGACCTCAGGGCAGCACAGGCCAACCTGGAATTCGAGGCCAAACGGTAATGTTCTTTGGAAGTAATTGCAACCTTAATGGATCATGAAATTAAGAAGACTAACAAGAACAATATGTAATGAGATCCAATGCAGTATATAAAATCCCAATAACATAAATAACCAAAGCCAGGGATTTTATATCTGTGAAATGAAAAATTGAAGGATTGCTTTGCAATGTCTACTTTTACATTCTGAGAAAGTAATTTATTTGACAAGTATAATGTACCCCACTTTAATACATGACTAAAATATCTTGGGAAAACTTGAAAAGCAAGATCATCATTTAAATGATCTTCACTCAATTTTATAGGTAGTTTAATTTTTAAAAAATATTTTATGCTCCCCTAACAATTGGAGATCTTAGATACATATGTTACTGATTTTTTTCTTTTTCTTTAAAATAGGTTAAATGGCTTATTCCAACATGTTGTCTATATTGGATCCTAACCAATTTAATTTCCAAAGGGAATGAGGCAAAGATAATTCCTTTACCCCTACTGTTTTTATGAGAAATACTTCAGTATCCCTACCTTCGAGCATTTGTGCTCACTTACATATAATTTAACTTGGTTTTAATGAATACATTTAATATATTATAACTAATATAGTACAAATAACAATTTAATATATGTATTCTTAATTCTTCTTTGAGTGTATATTTTGCATTCTGTTATCTAATTAGTTTGATCTTCCATCAAAAGTTTTTTCAAGTGACAATTATTGATTTATGCTATCTTCTGAGTATCACTTCTATTGTCAATTTGACTAAACTGAAGGAAAAGAATCTTTATTAAATGTAAGACAAGAGCTTATTTTTATGAGAGAATGCACAGATAAAAGCAATAATTTGGATCTTTGCTTGCTTTGTCCCAAGCAGTAGAATTTCTAGAATTCCCACATTATAAACACAGTTCTAAATAATTAATCCTTTTTTCATGTAGGATGAACAAGAGGCCTTATCCATAATTTTTATGACTAATTTTAATTTGAATCAAAAGAAGAAGACACTTTCCTACATGTAAAAACTGTGAGAGACAAATAAATAATGGGATGTTTTGCCAAATTGTATTGGATTTCAAGTGCACTCAATCCTCTTAGCTTTCAAGACTTTTCTTTTTGTATTACTCATATATTTTGAGAAGCAGCTTTGCTTATTAAAGAGAGAGCTGGGATTGGAGCCAAAAAGAGATGAGTTCAAATCTCACTTCTTACCCACTTTGTGATCAGGAAAATGCCTGAACTTCTCAGTGCTCTAGGAAACACTCTCAAACTATAATTTTCAGAAAGGTCAACAGTCTGCATTAAAAAAAGAGGAAGTAGACAGCAAATTGATAGATGGAGGATGAGGTGGGGTTGGATATTCTTATCTTTGTATCTCTAGCTTACTATCTTAATATGATAAGTGCTTAATAAATACACATTTGTTGTTTTGAATTGAAATAAGTGAGAGGGATGCTTTTAAAATGATTCCTTTTTCTACTATAATTGTAGTCATTTAGGCTGTTTGGTT
Source organism: Gymnobelideus leadbeateri (assembly GCA_011680675.1). Lineage (NCBI taxonomy): Eukaryota > Metazoa > Chordata > Mammalia > Diprotodontia > Petauridae > Gymnobelideus > Gymnobelideus leadbeateri. The sequence goes on along the minus strand of WOXC01001193.1, from coordinate 33,981 downwards.
CATTTGAGCTCTTCTAACTATTACAATTTTATTTCAGGGAGATCCTGGAGTGCCGGGCTTTAAAGGAGAAGCAGGTCCCAAAGGTGAACCAGTAAGTCGAAAAATACTTGAAGTTCATATCAGACCAATTGCTTTTCTTGAATTGTATAGGTTAACAATAATACAAATAACCTGTTCAAAGTCTATCAGATAAATAGCAGAGGGGCTTGAAAATATTTCATGTACTCAAAACTTAATAATTCAACATAGTTTGGAATGATGGTTTATTATATTCATTATATTAAAACAATCATATATACCAAAACTCAGTTTCACATGTAATTCTTTATGTCTTCCATAGGGCCCACATGGTATTCAGGGTCCAATAGGTCCAATTGGTGAAGAAGGAAAAAGAGGTCCCAGAGGAGACCCAGGAACTGTTGGTCCTCCTGGTCCAGTAGGAGAAAGGGTAAAGAAGATAAAACCAATCCTTTTAGGGACATGGGGAGGTACTATGTATATATTATGTACATGTTGTTTATATTATATATTATATACTATATAAATACAGGATATATAACACAAAATATCTAATAATATATAATAATGTGTAGTTACATATTATTATATGTGATATATTGGTTAATGCTGATGGTTAGTTTTAGAATATAGTAGTTCTAGAAACATAAGGCTGGTTTAAAATTTTAGTCGAAAGTAAAAAGCTTTCTATATTTTGCAAAATTGTTGTTAGCAGTGATAAACTTTAATTGTAACTTTCTGAGTCCAGAAAATAATTTTATTTTTAAAAAAAAATCTGAAATTCCAACTTCTAGACTGGAACAAAATCAGGGTTTTTAATAAATGTGTATAGATGTTAAAAAACTCAAGTTGCCACTTTAAAAATATCTATTGAATAAGAAGGAAATATCTACTGAATAAGAAGGAGAAACATGAATTCAGAATGATTTCTGTTCATTTTAGGGTTCTCCTGGCAATCGTGGTTTTCCTGGTTCTGATGGCTTGCCTGGACCAAAGGTGAGGTATTCTGATTAATGAAAAATCCTCAGGTGCAAATGAAGCAATTTCTAATGGAATTTAAAGTTCATGATCCAGACTGTTATTAGTAATAATAATAATAAAATATACAGTGCTTTAAGGTTTGTAAAATATTTTACACATGTTCTTCATTTGATCCTCACAACAACCCTGTGAGGCAAGTGCTATTATTATCTAGATGAAGAAACTGAGACTGATTGAATCTAAGGGATATGCCCAGGGTGACACAGCTAGTATGTTTCTGAGGCACTATTCAAACTCAGGTCTTCCTATCTCTAAGTCTAGGACTCTATCCAATACACCATCTACCTGACTCTAGGTTCATCCTTTCACCCACTATCAGTAATTCTAGGTCTAATTCAGTGGGAATGCAAGCTAAATCCCTGGTTCTAAGGTCCAGTGGTTACTAAATTGGGGGAGGAAGAAGAGACAAGTGGGAGACATATTTCAGGCATTCAAGAAATATCTATGGGCAGTTGTAATCCTGCCAATGGCAAACCCTGGTTTACCAACCATATTTTAAATATAATTTTAGAGCTATTTCACATATTTGCCTTTTTTCTTCTTCCTTAACAGATTTACACTTTGTTGATTTCATTGATAAAATTTAGGGATTACTTCTACAATAATTAAATAGGCATATTTTTGTCCTATTTGTGCCATGAAATAAGACTGACAGTGGAATGTGAATATAATGTAAATTTCATTTCTAAACTAAAACCTTCCATCAGAACGGAAAAATGCCAAAGTATGAAGAGTTTGACCTGTTAATCTATAAACAAAGATTTATGGTTGCTGTTATTGTGATTTGTCCACTTATCAATGCCTTTTCATTTTGTTTAGGGAGCACAAGGAGAGCGTGGTCCAGCAGGTTCTTCAGGACCCAAAGGTGGTCAAGGTGATCCAGGGCGTACAGGTGAACCAGGTCTTCCAGGTGCAAGGGTAAGAAAATAGAAATTATTTCCTCTTAGGATAACTATCAGCATTTTTTGTTCTTTATTTCTTCAAAGTCATTACATTTAAAAATGAGTTTCCATTCCACTGTATTTGTGCTGTCATCATGGATGCAGTATTTTCAAAATTATCCATCTTTCTAATCATCTATGGGAAGGCCTTGTTTCAGCATTTCATAGCTGAGAGATTCACTACCTCCTCTTGTATTTTCTCTCCATTTCCCAGCAATTTGATTAGTGATGGGGAATTAGCATACTATATTGGAATCACCATTGTGAAGCTTCAGTTAGGAAGTAATCTGGAGGCTCTTCTATGAACTGCAGGTTTATTTTAGTATACCTGTTAGAATTTCCACCTCCACAATAGGTTTAATCATAGACAAAATGGTACCAATTGATAGCATTTATTTCATACTTTACAAGCATTATCTTATTTTCTCCTTACTAAAATCTTATGAGATAGGTTGCTCAAGCATTATTATTCCCATTTTATAAGTGAGGAAACTGAGGCTTGAGAATGTTATAGATTAGCATGCCCTAGGTCATACAGCCTTAGAGTGTCAGTGATAGGATTTAAATTTATCTCTTCTGACTGTCTACCATGCTCTTGATGATACCATGCTATGTCTGAGCTCCGCTATTAATCCATCTATAGTGGAGAAAGCAGATTCTCCACACCAAAGAAGGCATTTAACCAATAGAATATCATGTTTGCTCACTTAAGTATTTTGTTGCAGTTAGCAGTTATAAGTAGTAATTAAATTCAGTTGTAGTGACACTTTCTTGTCTTTGCTTGTTTTTTTTTTTAATTTTTAGGGTCTGACTGGAAATCCTGGTGTTCAAGGTCCTGAAGGAAAACTTGGACCTTTGGTAAATAAGATATTAATAAAAGGAAATTCATAACCATTAGCCTAAATGGTGAAACATTTTATTTTGATTCTATTTGATCAACTGGATGTTGACCTTATTTTCATGTGGAAAAACAAATCCTTTGGTTGTATTTATTTTCAAATGGATTGAGTTGACCAACAATTTGATGAATGACTTTAAAAATATAGCTCTGGATATTGTTGGGAAGGTGGAGAATATTACATTTTCTTGATTTTAGCAATTTTTGCCTCTGGTGAAATTCTCATTTCATCATACACTCATTATTTCATTCAGAGTAGAGATAATTAGGTGTAAAACTTGGCATCCAGTTAGAGAAACTTAAATGTCTAGACTTCTCTAGAATTTGGGTAGAAGTTTGAATGTGGTCATTCACTCAACCCTTGGGATAGTTTTAATTCTCCTTATATAACTTAGTGCCTTAACTTTCATTGTATTACATATCTGACATGGTATTCATTACGTTCAATTCACTACACATTTATTAAGTGCCTACTCTGTGCCAGGCCAGACACTGTGCTAAGTTGTGAAGAGGCAGAAAGAGGTAAAAGACAGACCCTGCCCTCAAAGGAGAGACAACATGCAAACAAACATATTCAAAAGCCTACTATATACAGGATATATAGGGAATAATTAAAAGAGTGAAAGTACTGTGATGAACAGAGTTTAAGGAAGGCTTCCTGTAGAAGGTGGCATTTATTTGGGACTTAAAGGAAACCAGGGAGATCAGGAGTCAGAGTGGAGAAGGGAGAGCATTCCAGGTATGGTGAATAGCCAGAGAAAATGCCAGGACCCAAGAGATGAGGTGTCTTCTTCATGGAATAGCCAGGAGGCCAGTGTCCTTGGACTGAAGAGTATGTTTCAGAGAGTAGGGTGTGAGAAGACTGGAAAAGTTGGAGGGGATTAGGTCAGGGAGGACTTTGAATGCCAAATAGAGCATTTAGTGTTTGCTCCTTTAACAGTAGGAAGCCACTGGGGTTTATTTGTTAGGGATTCAAGGAGTTTGGTTTCCAGGCAGGAAAGAAATGAAAAAGTCATAATCTGTTCATAGAGGGTACATGAAGTGGCTGAAGAAATCTGGCTACTTCTTGGTAATAAAAGGTTTCAGGGGAACTAACTTGGGAAGATTGTAAGGTCTAAATAAGAATGGTCCTGTGTTGGTTTAAAAGGAGGAGGTTTAGGGTAAAAATAAAATTCAAAGAAAAATGATCTTGAAAATTCCTAAACAAAACCTGAAAAAGTCCTGTTATGTCAAAGAGGGAAGCACAGGTTTAACATTCTCAAAGACTGTGTTTTTCTCAGGTAGCCTCACCTTTTGGAACTTGTGATGCCTCTTAAGTTGTCTGCAGGGAGAGGGCAAATGGAAGGGGAAGAAATAATGAAAGTGGTAGGAATATAACTGCCCTTCAGAGTCATAGCCCTGGATGAGGTGTTTGGGAATCAAAGATTGACAATTTACGTTAAAACACATCTAAAGTCTAGGACACGATAAGATAGGTGGTTTTAGAAGTCCCCCAAATCTCCCAAAGCTTTGAGACTTATATTTGTGTCCTACCTATACCATGAACATTTTCAAGCTTAAGCTGCAGAGATTGTCCAATCTTGATTTGATTTTCTACAACTCATTAGAAACCAGGCTTTCAAATACAGATATAGTAATAGCCTTTATGCTTCTGTTTATCACATAGATTCACATTTTCCCCTCTCCTCCAAAAAAACAACATATAATGAAAATCTAGAGTAATATTTTTAACCTGGATTATGCTTATCATATGTACTGATACTAATATTTTTAAAGGTGTTTCATCATTTCATTTTCTTTGTCACTCTTTTGCACATTATATTATTAAAGGCATTGTCTGAGACAACTGACATTTATTTTCAAATGGTGGGTGAAACCAGTCTCTGGAAATTACTACTAGAGGAACCAATGTATATTCACCTGAGCACTCCATACTTAATTTGGAAATTTCACATACAAATTCAGACTCTGGTGATACTAGAAATATTGCTTTTTGATTAATCCATCCAGAAGTCCTACAAAATGAACAGAATAATATGGTCTTCATAGAAAGGGAAATTAAAATTTTAAAACATCTTAGCACTGGTTGATTTTTGGTCTGACAAATTAGCTATGGTAATAAGAATGTGATGTCAGCTATTTTATCCCCAATTTTTAAAAAACATTTTAATTTAAAGTTTTCAGTTCCAAATTCTATCCATCCCTTCTTTCTTCCCTCCCTTCTCCCCTCCTTGAGTCAGTAAGCAATCAGATGTAGGTTATACTTGTGCAATTATGTAAAGCAAGATGTCATCTATTTTAAAATTTAGTAACTTTTCTTTGCTATGGAAATCACAGATGACAAGATGATTTTAATAATTACTTGAAAATAACTATGTTAAAAAACCATGTTTGACAAAATACATGGGATATTTTTATAGGGTGCTCCTGGAGAAGATGGTCGCCCTGGCCCTGCAGGCTCAATAGGTATTAGGGGACAGCCTGGTAGTATGGGCCTTCCTGGTCCCAAAGGTAGCAGTGTAAGTACAGTGTATAGTATGTATTACTCATTCATTAAAAACCTCATTTTGAGATCCAACTTTTTTTAGGAAACTGATTATTGTGTAAATAGCTTTTATTTATGCATTAGGGGGATCCTGGAAAACCTGGAGAAGCTGGAAATGCTGGTGTCCCGGGACAGAGGGTGAATATCAATTTCCTGACTTCCAACTTAATTACCTCTAGTTCTAATGTCTTTGTTGTTAATATACATTACAAGTATATTACCTTACAAGTTTTTACTGTGTGATTTTAGGGAGCTCCAGGCAAAGATGGTGAAGTTGGCCCATCAGGTCCTGTAGGCCCCTCTGTGAGTAAGCTCTAAATAAATAGTTGAATTTTAAAGATAGTACTTTATGTTTTAATTATGAGAGGTAAACTTGAATGGATTTTTATGAATAGTGAAATGTCAATTGATTCATTTCATGTTGAGTTTCTATTGCTATGAATTCAAAGAATTTTCCTAGACTTTTAAATATTAAAAATCTCACTTCTACTTTTGAAACAAGATGCTGAGAATAATTTTTTTTTGTATTGTGGTTTATGGATCTGCAAAATGGGAGTGGGTCATTTTATTACAGATATAACAAAACATTTGAATTCATGGTAAAATGTAATTCACATTTGATATGTAAATGTTATTTTCTCCTCAAATATACCCTTACTCCTCAAGGGCTTTCCATGGATTTTAATAAGTGATATTTTAGAAATGTAGCATATGGTAGCAGATAGAAAGCTGACCTTGTAAAATGAAACACTTGGATTCAGGTCCTACCTCTGACATTGCTCTCTACTGATGAATATGTAGGTCCAGTCTCTTTATCTTTACTTATAAGAGAAATGTATGTGATGATGTTTTTCTGTGCTGTATTTTTATACTTAGATGTTAGCTTTGCTTTCTAGTTATTTTCTTGGTTTTGAAGTCTTGATTAATGATAATTTTAGTACTCAAAAGTAGAACATAGTAGGAGGTGTTAAATTAAAAGTGGAGAAATGGTAAAAGGGAGTAATTTTCACATAAATATAGACTATTCCTTTCCTTTGTAAATTTCTAGTTGACTCCACTTACTGAGATCTGGAATTATGACTACTTAAATAACTACCTAAAGTTATGTTGGGAAATTGGGGAAATGTTGATTTTTAAAACTTGAAAAGAAAAAAAAAACCATTTACTAGGCTTTTGAAGAGTTTCACTCTAAGAGAAACTTCAAAGAATATTCTTTGATAACATTGACTTTATCATATCTAGCTAAACTCAAAAAAATGTTGTTGGAAAAATTTCAAAGGAAAAGTCTACGCCTATTGGCACATGTAACTAGAGAACATGTGTAAGGAATCTGGCTGTGCTCATGTTATTCTTTCCTTTATTACTTAGGGTCTAGCAGGGGAAAGAGGAGAGCAAGGCCCCCCAGGCCCTACAGGTTTTCAGGTGTGCCATTTTTTTTATTTCTCACATAATTAATTCAATGGTTTGTGTTTTAAAATGTAACCAGTTATAGTAGAACAGTAAGTTCTTTTACTTTACAAATTCTTTTTCTAGAACATATGATTTTATTCTAAAATTGATAAATAAAAGAGAACTAATGAATACTCATTATGCCTTATGGTTTATCAGATAACTTTAAACCTCAGGGCCCATATACTTTTATTGGCTCACTGTATAAGACTTTTCAAAATCCTTGGATAAATCAGAGGTGAAAAATATTACAGAATTTGTGGTTCTCTAATATTCTGGGAAAATTTACTAATTTTAATCACTTCAAATTTAGAAGCAGGATTGCAGTAGAAAAAGTGATGGATTTGGAGTCAGAAGATCCGAGTCAAGTCTCAACTTTGTTCCTTTTATGTATGAACTTGGACAAGTCAATTGACTTTTCTAAGACCCTGTTTTCTCATCTGTAAAATTAGGAGGGTTTTAGACTAATGACCTCCATGGTCCCTTCCCAGCACCCTATCAGAGTTTCTAGAGAAAAGAACATTTTTTATTAAAGTATCATCCATATTAGCTAAAACAGCATCCCCCAAAGAGAACCTGACCATACTGTCCTGATTCAAATATGTATCCATATTTTTTATTTTTACTTTAGTGTGTTTGGGGGGTAATATCTTAAGTGAATATCTAATGACAGAGGCCATATGTGTGGAGAAGGTGAATTATTAACATCTGTGGTCCCTTAAAGATTTATGTGTTCACAGGGACATTCTTAATTTTTTTCTTTTAGGGATTACCTGGTCCTCCAGGTCCTCCAGGAGAAGGTGGAAAACCAGGTGACCAGGTACTTTTAAATCTTAAATATTTATTAAGCTCTAACTCAAAGCCATATTATATAGTTGCACCAAATTTATTAACTATTTGGTTTCTGTTATTGCAGACCAATAAACTTTATCTGTTGAATGACTTTCCTTCCTATGAGTCACTAATGTTTGTCAGAATGACAAGATACCAGTTTAGCAAAGATAAAACCAAAACCTTTCTGGTAGTCATCAGTTTGCTGCATTAATACAAAAATTTATCATGAAAGGGTCAGTTTCCAACAATAATTTTATATTTCTAATTTTTGTCCTTTTTACTTTACTTCCTTTGATTTTATTTAAGATCATTAAACCCAAGTGAATACATTGAAAGAAAGACCTGTCTTTTCGAGAGATCTGCAAATATGTTAGCATTTAGAAAGCAGTAGCTGATGTTTGGTAAATATTGCATAAGATTTACAGATTATGCTTTTCAACCAGTGACTTGATTGTTCTTTTTACCATCAAATGAAGTCAAGGTCATTAAGCATTAAAAATTTCTATTATCTGAGTATAATTAGTCACCAACAAGTATTTATTGACCATTCGCTATCAAGAAATTATTTTTAGTATCAATAAAATGATAACTCTCACACTGCCAAAAATGTACATAATTATATTTTATTAATTCAAAGGAGTGATTTAACCTGCCATCTGCAGATTTAGGCAAATAAGGACTGTATTCTGGAAAGATTTCTCTTTATTTTCCAGAGCAATGCAATGTATTTAATGTCCAGAACCAATGTTCTCTATTCTCTCTGTCCAATTCTTATTTTCTTTTATAGGGTGTTCCTGGAGATCCAGGAGCAGTTGGTCCTTTAGGTCCTCGAGTAAGTATATTCCCTATATTGGTTGACTTTGAGTCTTCATCTTCTCTGCTGTCTTCAGTCTCCTCCTCCTTCTCTTTCTTCTCCCCTTCCTCCTCCCTTCCTTCCTCTTCTTTTTCCATTTACTCCTCCTCTACCTCATTTTCCTCCTGTTCTTCCTCCATCATCTCTTCCACTTTCCTTCTTCTGACTAGGTCTCCTTGCAAGTGCAGAGGTACTCACAAACTGTATCTCACTAATGATTGGCACGAGAGATTCCCAGGTTTCCAACTTTGACTAGTTCTGCCTCACTTAAGAATAGTGTGGATACCTGCTCCTGGGGACTTAACAAAGTAATGCCTAACTTAGTGCAAGTCCCCAATTTGCACAGCCCAGTGCAGCTCAGAATTCTCAATCTTGAGAGATGCATGAGGTTCTGACTCTCCATTAGTTAGGATAACAGGCATGAGCCATCATATCTTCCTGACAGCACCTTTTCTTTTTATAAACAACAGTTTTCATCCTCATATTCACCATTTGCAATAAATGCTAAATATTGCCAGATGAAAATCCATTTTATGGGAAAACATTTTGTTCTATATTTTCTTATGTCTAAATGAATGTCTAGTCAAAATATTTTTCTATGCTATTTTTCAGAAGTGGACATCTTTATGTAGAATACTACAAAATATATTGATGAAGTACATAAATAAAACATGAGATTATTTTATATATTTAGGGAGAACGTGGTAATCCAGGAGAGAGAGGTGAACCTGGAATAACAGGACTTCCAGGTGAAAAGGGGATGGCTGGAGGTCATGGTCCTGATGGTCCCAAGGTAAACAATAAAGTATTTATTTGTATAATGTGAAGTTGTTTATAAAATATTACGTAATAAACACATTATAGTAGCTAAATATATTTGTTTTGACTATATGGTTAATGATGAATTCTTTAGCCATAGCAAACCATAGCATGTACAAAAACATTTTTAATATATCTATAAAAATATTAAGCTAATTTCTTCAAAATGTCTCTCAGAGTTGATAATATGTATTTCTAGTAATAACTTCCAGTAGTAGAAAAAAAGACATTCTAGTCTACATAGTCTAGTTTATTATAAAACTTTTCCAATGATTGAGGTTAATTTTTTTCCCTTGTCTCAACTCCCATGATACTAAGGATATGAGTACATGGTTTCCTAAGACCAAGCATTTATACAGTGAACTATGTGAGACAAAAATGTATTCTCTCCCTTTGGGTACCATTTTATGACTAGTTGAAGAGTAGATAGCCAACATCTGCACAGTCATCCTCTGTATGATGCAACAGTCATCCTCTGAATCTGAAGACAATGTTGTAAATGGTCTTAACTGTGCCTAATATTCTCCACTGTAATCACTCAGGCAGTGCATAAAATTTAAAATTCCTCTGTCACTGAAGCATGTGAAAAAAATGCTACCAATAGAACTTCCTTTCCCTTTTATTACTAAAGAAAACTTTGCAAATGGTTTTCTTATTTCTTGTATCCAATATTCCCGAAAGAGAAAGAAAATATATACATGCCAAGAGTATTACTTTTTTCCCTCAGAAAACTCAGTGTGGTCATGGATATTTTTCCAAAAGGATAATATAAACATCTGAATGAAATCATCAAATTTTGTTCATTTAGGGTAGCCCAGGACCAAGTGGGACCCCTGGTGATGCAGGACCTCCTGGACTTCAAGGTATGCCAGGAGAAAGAGGAATTGCAGGAACTCCTGGCCCAAAGGGAGACAGAGTAAGACCAATTTTGTTCATTCAGCACTCTCTTAGTGAGACTAATTAACTCCATACTTTTATTCTTGACGCTTCTACTTTATTCTCGACAATTGTGAACAAGGAGTAGGTAATGTGCCTTTTCATTGATTTTCACAGGGTGGATTAGGAGAGAAAGGTGCTGAAGGCACAGCTGGAAATGATGGTGCACGAGTAAGTAATCTATTCCTTTTGCTAGCCACTATTTTTAGACGTCCATTACTATCTTATCTTGCAAAATAGTATTGACCATAATTCATATATCATGGGAATTGAAAGGAATGATTTTGAAAAATAAGTGTAAAGGCACTTTATCCAGTTAGTAAAGTCAGGAATTAAGATTTTGTAAGCCTTCAAACAGAGCTTTACTTTTGAACTTGCTCCTATTTAAGGAGCTGCAAAACCTTTTTCTTAGAATATTAGATGATTAAAAGTCCATTAGTTTTCTAGCCTGTTTGATTATCAGGGGACTTGGGAGGAAGGGTTTGATTTCTAAATCAGCATGCTGTGCTATGGAGCTTGACATGGACCCATTCAATGTGGCAAAATCCAAGTACTGTAGAGCTTTATAGTTTGTCCCTGAAAAATCTAACCTATAATTAATGTTCTTTAGTATTCTTAGAAGTTTGGAGTGGGGAGAGTTTCCCTTCATAATTAATCATCATAGATACCTTCATTATAAAATTAAAGAAGTAATGATGTATGAACCTGAAAATATTTGCTTAGAATTTTTTATTAGTGTCATGTCAAAAACTGAAATGTTATTATGAGCTGCAGAATAGAATTGAATATGGTTGCAGTTCCAAAGTCAGATTTGACCAGATACGGATTACGTATTCCAAGTTACTCAGAGCAGTTAACTCATCCAATATTTCCCGCAGTATTCTCAGATTTCTGAAGCATTGTTTCAACTTGACATTTTTTTGCTACTTGCTCTCATGCTACTTTCTCCTCAATATATTTATATTGCAGCAGTAATTGGAAATAACCAAAAAGATAAACAACCAATGATAGAAAAAGTATATCCACTATATCAGTTAGAGTCTGCTTCAGATTGAGTAGAAAGCACAAAGTAAAAGGTGCAGATTAAAGATATTTGTCTATAATCATTCATCACTGACATTCAAAAAGGACAGAAATACCCAGGAACCTTTTAGAAGACTAGATCATGAATGTGATGAAATGTCAGTTTTTTTTTACTTAGTCTCAACACCTAGATAAAGATGATCAAAATCATCCCTGATAGCTCCTCTGTTGTAGTATTGAAGTCTTAAATTATCTCTGTTCTTGAGTAGGTAATGGGGTGATATTTCAAAGAGTGCTGCTTTGGCATTTTTCTTCAGAGAAAGAAAAAATGGCTAACTACATGTGTGTTGACTGATGGACTGACAGCTATATGTTAAACTGGTATTTAAAATTCTATTCCAATGGAAAGGCAAACTTAATAAGCTTAGCACTTCAGGAATTGCTGCAATCTCCTGCAGTGAAAATGATAAATTGTTCTGAGTAAGAAGCAGTTTGGATCAATTACAATAATGTCACAGTCAGGGATAAATGAAGACATGTTTTAAAATCATTTTCTTGATATGAATAAATGTCTTCCTAAGTAATGTAGAGACCTTTATGTTTAATTGGAAACATTGAGGAGAAGAATTAGAGAAGTAGAAGAATGATATGCTAGCAGATATCCTGGGAATATGGTGAAGATTTCTCACATTCTTGCTAGAAATACAAAATTAAAGAAAAAAACTTAAACATTTCCTTAGTAATGTAAAGAGAAATTAATGATGAAGAAAAAGCTGGTCTGGCTTTTTAGAGATAGTGATGAGCAAAAAGATGTTTTAGGAAGAGTTCAAATGTAATTTGGAAGTGAGAGTCTTCTGCTACTGGTCAGAATGACCTAGATTTTATTCCCCAGGCTTCAGTTCTCATATACTTGTATCTTCAAAGTAGTCATTTTGGCTCGGCATAGCCAAGAAATTATCCCATTTGTCATATGAGAAATGTGGTGAAAGTGAATATCTAATTCCATCTGTTTTCCAATTAAAAGTTGGAAAAGAAGACTACAGAAGGAAACTCAACTTAGAAAATGGATATGAGCTTGAAGAAGTACTTAGGTTACTCTGTAATTAAATTTCAAAATAAATGTTTATTGAACGTCAGATTGACAATCAAGCCATTTGACAATCTTTCATAAACGTCCATATGATCAAGATAAAGAGATATGGCCTGGATGATAGCACATTTAGTCAGACTGAGAACTGGTTAATTGACTGGGTCTCAAAAAAGGATGCCTAATAATATTAACCTGAGAGTAGTTATCTGGTGCTACAGCAATCTGTCCTTTTTCTTGAACTTCGTAGGAGAGCAGAAATGGTATGGTTGTAAAATTTACGGATGATGTAGTTAATGTTGTAGATGATAGAAACAGAGTCCAAAACATCTTTAAAGGCTAAAATAATGGGCCAAATTTGACAAGATAAGGTTTAATATAAATAAACATAGCATCCTAAGTGAGTTTTTAAAAACTCCCAGCTGTAAAGAAATGGGTGAGAAATAGTTGGTTAGAGAGCATTTATATTAATAAGATCGAGGGATTTTAGCATATTACAAATTTGATTTAAGTAGATAGTGTGACTTAGCAGTCAAGAAGGTTGAGCTGGATCCTGGATTAGGTTAAAAGAGGGTCTAGAATAGAGAAGGTTACTTGCATTATACTCTGCCCTAGATTAAATACCACACTCATTTCTGATTTTATGAAAAACATTGTTAAAGTAGGATTTTCAGAAAATTGAAACAAAGATTGTGAAGGGACTCTAAATTATGTCACATGAAGATTTGAGGAAACTGGGGTCATTTAGACTGCTTAAGCTTGGGAGTGAGGTCTTAGAGGATAGACAGTTCATTTCAAGTATTAAAAGGGTGGGACATGGTAGAAAGATTAGATTGGCTTAGGTTGGCCCTAGAAGGAAGAATAAGATGTTATTAATAGAAGTTTTAAAAAACATTGAAGTTTCACATAAGGGAAAACATGACAATTAGAACTGTCTTGCACTAGAAGGGAACACCTTGGTAAATTAGGAGTTTCCTTCTTAGTAGGGATTCTATGGGAAAAGCTCCTTATGTTGGATGTGCTCTGGAAAGTATTCTTGCTCTGGTGGCATTCAAATGATACTTGAGTGTGTTTCCTACTGCTGCACACTTCCTATGGTGAAGTAAGTGTATTTATTTAGAGTAAATGCATAAAAATCAATTTGTATAAGACTATTGAGCTGAACTGGGGTAAAGGAGATTAAAAATCATCATTGGCAACGATTGAAGAAAAACATTTTAGTTCAAAAAGAAAAAGAAGAGAGAATCTTCAGATAAGATCATTCACAGTATATGGTAAGCATAGTTTAAATAAAGCAGAAAGGGTATTCAAAAGATATCAATCTTTCCTTCAGTCATGGAGATTTCTGTGAGTCCTTTTTATAAACTACTTCTGTTAATGTCATTTGCCAGGGTCTTCCAGGTCCCTTAGGTCCTCCTGGTCCTGCAGGCCCTACTGGAGAAAAGGTAAAACATTTTTTATTTTTGTATATTTTATAACCTTATGAAAGAAGCATCTTTAAAAAAAAGTTTTTTTTCTGTGAGTCTTTCAGGTGGTAAGACTTTGGAAATAAACATCTAAAATTTTACTTTCCAGGGCGAACCTGGCCCTCGAGGATTAGTTGGCACTCCTGGCTCTCGAGGAACTCCAGTAAGTAAAATTTTTTTTATCTTCTTTATGCAAATGCTAGCACGACATAACCAATAAAGAAATATGTTTTGTGTGACTTCACTTGTATTGAGTTGAGTAGTTTTTCGGTTGCATCTGACTCTTTGTGACCCCATTTGGGATTTTCTTGGCAAAGATACTGGAGTGGTTTGCCATTTCCTCCTCCAGCTCATTTTACAGATGAGGAAACTAAGACAAAGAGGTTTAAGTGACTTGTACAGGGTCACACAACTAAGTAAATGTCTGAGGCTGGATTTGAAATCAGGAAGAAGTGTCTTCTTGACACTAGTCTGGCTCTTTCCATTGTTCCACCTAGCTGCCCTTACACTTATATAACCTGTATCAAATTGCTTGCCCTCTCAATGAGGAGAGCAGAGAGGGAGGAAAAGAGAGAATTTGGAATTCAGAAATTAAAAAAAAGTTAAAAATCATTTTTACATGTAACTGGAAAAATAGTTAAATTAAAAATGCATATATCAGCAATTAAGCATTCTACTTAATGTTTGTATACTATATCAATGAAAACATATTTGGTGAGTGGAGAGTTATGACATTGACCAATTTTTATTTGCCAATTACCAATCTTATAATTAGTTTCTAAATAATTTAAGAAACAAAATGTTAAACTGGGTTGAAATTGACTATTCTACATATATGTATAAATATGCATATATGTGCAGTAGATTAGATTAAGTTGTTAAGAAAAAAATTAACATGATCGTTTTGTCATATAGATGAAGCTACAGTACCTGAAGAACTTGTGGTCTAAAATCATTAAGATATTGAATCGATTTCTTTTATTTTTTTAAATTTCTTTTATTTTTGAGTTGCATTATAATTTTCTGTGACAGTTGGACGGCATTAAAAAAATGGCTTTATTTTGGGGATTTTTATAAGGAAAGAAGAGCATCCCTCCCCAAATCAAATTATTGTTATGAGATAGATGGACTGAATATAAATAGCTTTTGCTTCATTAAAACAGGTCTTGAAAATAATACAAATACTTTACCTGACATGTATTTATGGATTATCTCAAATGTTGGTATTTGCCCATAATCAAGGGAAATATAAGTTGATCTGATCTTTTTTCAGTAGACAGCTCAAGACATAGATTTATGGCATATAGTAAGTCTATGTAATGTCTAAACTAATTTGTTTCAAAAAATAAATCCAGTTATTTGACATCAGAGAGAACAAAACAACTGTGGGTCAATGATTTTTTTGAAAAAGCAATTGGGGTTAAGTAACTTGCTCAAGGTTACATGGCCAGTTATTTTTGTGTGGGTATTAGGTATCTGAGGCCAGAACGGATCCCGGGTCCTCCCGCCTCCAGGGCCAGTGCTTACTCACTGTGCCACATAGCCGCCCCAGGGTCAATGAATTTTTAAAAATTTACTTTCACCAGTTCTTTTAGGATCATTTAGATATGATTAGATAGATGTAAGTTTCTTTGATATTCTTGAACTGGATTTTTTCCCCAAGACTAGTTCTTATCCATGTATCCTTTCTGTTATTTTGAGGGTCTCTAAAAATAATGAAGTTGGTCATGAAAACAGTAACTCATATTTCTATTACTAACTGTTGACAGTACAAACCATTATAGTTTTAAAAATACATGATAGCTTTTGATCATTTTTAAGACAATGCATTAAACCATTTACTTATTTAGAAATCTTTATGTTTCTTAGGGTTCTCGTGGTGAAAATGGCCCAACTGGTGCTGTTGGTTTTGCTGGACCTCAGGTAGGACATTTCCAGATTTCTAATAATGGAATTATAACTTCCTTGACACTTGAATTAGTTCCATAGAATCAGGTTTTAGGTCTAGAAGAGACTTCAGACATCAGCTAGTCCAACCATGTGATTTCATATGGGCAGAAACTTAGGCTTGGAACTTCTGATTTTCCCAAACTGTGGCAGTAGTGGCAGTGCCAGGATTTTAGCCCATATCCTGTGAGTCTAAAACTATTACTCTTTACAATACATCATATTATTTCATGAATTTTATATATTATTTTCATTTTCTGGAATTTAAAGGAATCCTAGAGAGCTTTGTGGTTTTCTAAAGTGCATGTTCATGTTTTAGTGTGGCATCCTCTGAGAATGACACCGAAGAATTGAGCTAATTAAATCTTTTCTGTTTGGAGGATTGTCCTTGATATTTAAAAATTCACTTTATCCAACTTCTATTAGCCCTCACTGAAGCAAGGCAGTCTTTCTATTCCTCCCTAATTGATTTCTTATCTTATCCCCTACCAAAGCTATTCCAAACCTTCTTTTCCTCTTCAAGTTTTCTTTACCTCCCTTGTCCCTTCCTACACAGATGAGGACCCCGCCTTTTTCACATTGTCTTTATCTCAATACTTCTTAATATCATCTCCCACTTTTCCCCCATTTGCCCCAAATTCTAACAAAGGAATGGTCCTTCTCTGCAGCCAGGCCATCTCTTCTACATGTGAATTCAATCTCCTTCTCTCCCTACCATCTTCTCCAGATGATTGCATCCTTAAGAATCTCTCTTCCTCTCCTTCTCCTTCCCCCTCCCTACCTCCTTCTTCCTTTCCCTCTTCTTCCTCATCCATATTTGCATACTTGTTTTATTCATCTCATATTTATGCTGTATACATTTATACACACACACACACATATATATATATATACACACACACACACACACACACACATATATATATATATATATATATATTACATGCACATTTCATCTCCCTCATCAGAATGTAAGCTCCTTGTGAATAAAAAATGTTTTATGCTTTTAGGAAGGTGGGGATTGAAAGGCAAAAAATGATGCATCTTTGCCCTTAAAGAACTTAAATATTTTTTGAAAGTACTGTGCCTTCTAAGATGTTTGTTAGGACTACTATGAACTGAAGTATTTTCATACATTAAGGAAATGATTTTTCATCTTAAAATAATATTTTACATAGGGTCCTGATGGACAACCAGGTGTGAAAGGAGAACCTGGAGAACCTGGACAGAAAGGTGATGCTGGATCCCCTGGGCCCCAAGGTCTTGCAGGATCCCCAGGCCCACATGTGAGTAAAAGAGAACAATGTGGAAAGATCAACATTCTAAGACAAATTTTCTATTTAACTAATTTTACTTCTTGCTACAGTGCTTCATTTTGTTTCTATTTAGGGTCCTAATGGTGTTCCTGGACTGAAGGGTGGTCGAGGTACTCAGGGTCCTCCTGTAAGTAGACTTGAAATTTGTTAAATTGTAAACAGCTAATAGCACAGGATAGCCTCCTAGAACTTAGCATTAATTAGCAGTTATCTTTTTTTTTTTTTTGCTTTTTGGAGGGGGAAGGGCAGGGCAATTAGGGTTAAGTGGCTTGCCCAAGGTCACAGAACTATTAAGTGTTAAGTGTCTGAGGCCGGATTTGAGCTCAGGTCCTCCTGACTCCAGGGCCAGTGCTCTATTCACTGTGCCATCTAGCTGCCCCAAATAGTAGTTATCTTAAGCCCATTTTAGTGAACCACTTATTTATCTATATTGAATGCATATATTATAGGAGTTTCCAGTTATATGTGAAATGGAGAAATACAAAGCTATAACTAAAAGTAAACAAATAGTTTATTATGTGACAATTAGCAACTTCTAATATTAAAACTGTGTGTTGTTTTAAATTGTGGAAGTAAGTGTGTTTTTCAATGAAATGAATTTCAATACTGAATTCCCTCAATAGCAAATGACCTCCAGGAAACAATATGCAAGTAATTAGTCTTTTCTTTAATAATAAGTTTATATACATTACATTTTTAGGGTGCTACAGGATTTCCTGGTTCTGCTGGCAGAGTTGGACCTCCAGGCCCCACAGTAAGTTAATTCAGTCATTTAGATAACTGATAATTGAGTAACAATCTAATTTTTAAAATTTATTTGGGTAATTATAGGATCCCTAAAATAATTCCATAATGTCTTATTGCTTCATTTTTCTTCATTCAACAACTTTTGTCTATATAATTCACATTAGTTTCTTGTAACAGCAAACTGATACTGAATGCTGTTTTAATAGTTCTCTGCAGATTTGATTGGTAGTGGACATTTTAAACAGCAGCCTTGTCTCCACTTATTGTTACTAAATAGGTATAATTCCTGAGGATTCTTTGAATTAAAAAAAAAGACTAAATGTTACTTTGTCATTCAGGGTTAGTAAAAATCAAGTACTTCATGTTTATTTTTAGGAATGACTTCCTAACTATTTTAAGAATTTTCCTCTTTCAGAGGACGTTTAGAACTGCCCTTAACTAATATCACTGATATGTTTAAAAAGCAACAACTTACATTTAAATTAACTTCTGAGATCAGTGAATCTATTTGATTAAAAATGAGTGAATTTTTTTCTTTTACTTTTTCAGGGAAACTAATTTGTAATCCTTCATACCTTATGTTCTGTTACTTATATCTGTGTTCTATTAGGGAGCTACAGGGCCTGCTGGGCCATTAGGTGAACCTGGGAAAGAGGGACCTCCTGGTCTTCGTGGAGACCCTGGCTCTCATGGCCGTATTGGAGATCGAGGACCAGCTGGACCCCCAGGTAGCCCAGGAGACAAAGGAGATTCAGGAGAAGATGGACAACCTGTGAGTTTAGCAAGGCATAGAGCTTTCTATTTTTGAATTTGTGTACTATGAACTATTTCTTTTACAGGTATTTACAAATAGAATACTCTAATAATCACTATCAAAGTGAATGATTTTTGAATAGTATCATTTAAGGAATATAATTTATCAATTAGGTATTTTGTCTTATACAAATATTTTGCTATTTTCTGATCTTTATTTCTTGAGCTTCAGAATGTCCTAGAAGATTTTACTGTGTTTGTGAATTATTAAAAAAATTGACTCAGTAGAGCAAAATTTAACTTTAATGACTGCTCCATCAAGGAGTTTTTCATGCATGTATTAAAGTCATTTAAGGTAACTTGATAAATGTGACCACCAATATTAATCTCTTAGTGACCACTGGATGATTAATAGCAAATAAGAGATGAAATAAGTTATTTTCTTGCCAATGTTATGACAGGTAATATGCAAGTTCCATACAGAAGAGGAAAATTTTATAAATAGTGAGGTCTTCTTGTTTATGAATGGTTGATATTAAAATATTAAATTATTAAATGATGATTAAATCAAGGACAATGCAAAATCTCCTCAATGACATCCCTTATAGATCTGATTTTTGACTATGTATTACTCAAGAGGGATCAGCCTAACAATATATAAAAAATAATGAATTAAAAATTCCATTTGTAAACTATCAATCAATAAATCATCAAGCATTCACCTATTATATGCTAAGTCAACAAGTCATTTAATGTAAGTGCCGACTATTTGCCAAGCATTCCAGTAAGTGCTGGGGATAGGAAGAAATGCAAAAACAAGCCCTATTTTCAAGAAACTTGTACTCTAATATTCCAGGAATTGTATTAAGGTTTTAGTAAACAGGACAAAAAAGTGAAAAAATTCCTCCTGTCAATAGGCTTATTTTCTATTGGGGGATCCATAATACATATTTAGGTATGTACAAAAGAAACATAAAAGAGTTTTCAGGGGAAAGCATTATTCAGTCAAGGGGACGGAAATGAAGATATCAGAAAGGTAGAAGGAAAATCAAGAGAAAATGGTGACACCAAAGCTAGAAAATAGAGAAGGTCAGCAGTATCGTATGCTCAGATACCATATTACAAAGGGTTGAGGACTAAGAGATGAGGAAGTGGAGACTACCATGCAGGCAGCTTTTTTCTAGAATTCTGATTTATTTAGATAGCTAGTGTATTGAGGACCTTATTTGATACCATCAATACATACATCTCTATACAATATATCTTTAAAAGGCATTGCAAATAGACAAAGCAATGGGTTCAAAATTGAATAGAGTGGAAGTATTTTTTATTGGATGTGGGAAATTGTGCAGTACTTAGAATAATCCCAAGTGACTCCCTAATGCAAAGTCCCATCTTAGGAGAACACAGCTGTTATCCTAGTGACGTCTAATTGTGAATCTTGGATGCCACACTCTGAGGAGTCTAGGTTCTGAATGAACCAAAGGGCAATGGAGAGATACATGATAGGTAAAGTCAGGTGTAGTGATGATGACCAATATATAAAAGTTGCATAAGAAATATCTCGGAGGAAATATATCATCAGAAAAAAGAGGTAGGCCATTTATATTGAAAACATGAGATAGATAACAGAGATGCATAAAAATGGTAATTAAATTTTGACAGTTGATGAGATAAACAAAAGAACATTAGAAACATAAGAGATAGGGCCTGAGGACAGAGGGCCATCTATAGCTAGGTGGTGTGAAATGGATGCTGATTGAGCTAAGGACACAGAGAAGGTTCTTTCGAAGAAGTAGATGGAAAATCACAAGAGAGCATTGTCACTGGCATCCACAAAATGCATAAAGACCTAGAGGAAGTCCTCCATTTCATTGAGTGGGTTTTAAAGTTAGGGCCTAAGGAAGACCACAGATAAAAAATAACATAGGACATCAAGGCAGGGATAGATTGCTACCTGAATCAAACAGAGGGGGCCAACATTGTTGAGATAACATATTCATTAAATTGTTGAAGAAATATCCCCTTTTCTTCAATTATAATAGATTGATAAGTTTAATAAAGCATGAGTAATATATTCTTTGATGAAATATTATATAATATTATTTTCGTAATATACATTTAGACTATTAAGACTATATGTTAAAAAATTATACTCTATTATCTCTTTTACATCATGTTTCTCTGTCTGTATTGGTCATATACTTTTTAGAGTCCCTTTCATTTATATGCATATACGTCTAAATGTGTATATGCTCATACATTTATATACACATATGTACATGTACATTTATATATGTATAGATGTTTTGCTATATATGTTTTATATGTAAGTGTGTACATGTGTATGTATATCTATGTATATGCCTTTGCATATGTGTATGTGTAGATAGATATGGAGAAAAATATAGCTTAATATCTGTATTCAGTTTGATTTGGGCAATTTTGCATGCTTTAAAAATATTTTCTTCTTGACAAATAATTTTGACCTCTAAATAACCTCAGATTCTCAACATCGATCAGAAATTTTAACTTCTTATGCATTGTGGGATGTTATGGAACAAAGGAACAAAATTTCCCTGTCGACTTTTAACACTTTTCTAAGGGCTTTGTGTACAAGTTAGTACCTGGAATATTGCTAATTCTCATTTGTTCTGGATTTTAGGGTCCTGATGGTCCACCTGGACCAGCTGGAACTACTGGGCAAAGAGGAATTGTTGGTATGCCAGGTCAGCGTGGTGAGAGAGGCATGCCTGGCTTGCCTGGCCCAGCAGTAAGTAACCAGATTATAAATTGTTATATCTGCGTACCTTTAACATACTGTTTGTGTGAAATATTTCATATTCTTCTGTCCTAAAGAAATACAAATAGTGTTTTGTTAGAAACATATTCAAAATGCCTTCCAAATTTTCATTATTCAAATGTCAGAAATTACATATATTTAACTATCTTTCAGGCTTTTTTGATAAAATATCTCTCAAGTCATGGTTGTAGAGAAATTTGTAGATGAGGAAAGCCAATTGGCTCAGTGATTAGAGTGTGGTATCCAGAGTAAAATCTGAGTTCAATTTTGGCCACCAGCACTTGATAGCTGTATAACCCTGGGCAAGTCATTTAACTTCTGCCTGTTTCCTCACTTGTAAAATGTGATAATATCACCTACCAAATACCACCTACCAAAAGAATTGTTGTGACAATCAATAAATAATAATTGTAAGGTGCTTTGTGAATTTTAAAGTGTTATATAAATGCTAGTTAATGTTAAGATTATTATCATTATTATTTGATTTGAAGTAAAGATAAATGCATGATTTCCTTTTGTGTAGTGTTGATTTTTTTTATAAGAAAACCATTTTCTATAGAACTAATAATAGATACAGCATATTGAAGTCAAGGGGAAAAAAAAAGCTTTGGACTTTGAGTTTGAAAACCTTGTTTAGAATAGTGCTTCTTCTCCTAACTGCCTCAAACACTTTGGCCAAGATATTTAACTACTCTGGGCCTCATTTCCTCACCTGTAAAATGAAGGGATTGGACTAGCTGGTCTTCATCCATTCATTTGTTCATTCATCTGTTCAGCAGCCTTTGACACTGGCAGAGATAATCCCAAATGAGAGGCAAGGGACTGAGGGTAGGATTGCCATTTTTTTCTATGGTTTAACTTTTTATATTTTCTTGATTGTTGGTAGCCTTGGTTGGTCTGTGTTAGTGGGCAAGGAGTTATTGATAGCTAGCTGGTTTTGGTTAGGCCATGATTCTTAGTGAGTCTCAATTAGGACAGAAGAATTGCAGAACTAGGTACACTCTTACAACTAGTATTTACACATTGGTATTATAAGATGATGTGAAAAAATTTTTTAAAATATATTTTAGGGAACACCAGGAAAAGCAGGTCCAACTGGAGCACCAGGAGACAAAGGTCCCTCTGGCCCTGTTGGCCCCCCAGGTGCGAATGGTCCAGTAGGAGAAGCGGGACCTGAGGTAACTTCTATATTGTTTGTGATATGTTTTGAATGTATACTTTTTTAGGATAACTACATTGCCCTTAGGTTTTAACCTTAAAATGTGACATACTTTCTTACTTAAAATTTATTATGTTGGGGCATTCTATTCTCTTAGTTTTTCCTAAATGAGGACATAATGGAGAAGAGAAGGGGACAAAATTGATATCTTTGTCTTGACCTTCAACAAGTCCTGACCTAATCATTTTAGCTGATTTAGGTTGCTGCCAAATTGACTTGGAGGTGAAAGCACAATTCCATTCATCCTTTCACTTTATATTATTTCATTCTGAAATGGCATATTTGTCAAAATAGCTAGGCATTATGGTGATAAGATTGTTATAAATAGATACTGCAGCATAAGGAAAGGGCAAAGTCAATATATATCATATTACTTGGCAATCATTATAAAGTGAAGTTGTAGATGTCATATTCCCTTAGGCTATTTTGAGGGCAAACAGGACTTCAAAAGAAAATATAAGAAATTATAGTCTCTGATCTGCTGCTCTTTATTATTTTAAGCACCACATCAACTGCCCAAGAAACATTTCACTTCTGACTAGGGGAATTTTGCTCTCAATAGCATTTTTATGTGATATTCAATGTACAATAATGAGACTTTAAAAATTAAGGAATCTATTTAAATAAGAACTTTTGAGCAAAAAAGTTACAAACTGACTGGGAATGAGTGGAACATCAGCTAAAATTTTAGAATTGAGTTTTTAAAAAGCTTATAGATGATAGTTGAATTAACTTAAGGTGTATTAGGAAGAAAATGCATTCATTGATGTGTCAATGCAAAGTAAATCTTAAATATGTGAATGAGCTTATAATTTGTTTTTACAAATACTTCATAGCAACTTAGAGAACTACTGAATCTTATTGAGATTTCTGTGTTTAACTTATGGCTTTCAGAGAAGTGGGAAATATATAATTCTTCTGGCTAATGTAACAACATTTTCCTTATAACTGGGTTACACCAATTGAAAACAACACTTCTTTACAGGGTCCTGCTGGTAATGACGGTACTCCAGGGCGAGATGGTGCTGTTGGAGAACGAGTAAGGACAATTTTATTAATAAAAAACCTTTTTTTTTTGGTGATATGAACATAAATTTCTTATACATAATGACTAAGATATATTATTGCTTTATGTATCAGTAAATCTACAAATGATATTAAATCTTTTATTTTGAAAGAATCTGTTGGTTAAAGAATGATTCTAGAATTTTTTGGTTGGGCTTAAAAATTGAGTCCTCCTCCCCCAAGACCTTTAGTTTATGCAAGCTATTTTTATAAATATTTACCATACTAGAAATTAAAACATCCTATTATTATTATGAAAGTAGCTTTAATTTGGTGGGCTCCTTTGAAAGGCTCTCAAGGACCTTGAGCCATTTCTGGACTACACTTTGAGAAACATTGGATCAGAACTAGGGGTAAGCTCATACATGTTTAACAACTAAACTTTCTAGGAAAAAAAAAAACAGGAAAAAAATAGTCACACAATTTTTAAAGCTAAAACTGCATGATTAGCACCAAATCCAAAAGTTCTGCTGAGGGTCTATCTGGCTAAAAGTCTAGGACTTCCTTTACTAAAGTAGTTTCTGGAATCTTTTTGTGGATTCTGAGAGAATTATCTTTGCAAACTTTGTTTAGGGTCAGTTTTCCTAGTTCCTCCTTAGTATTTTCAGAATCTGCCAAGAGTCTACCACTCTATCATGGAAGAGAATGTTTCTTTAGATAGTTGAGGCTAGGATAAACTTTTTAGATGGTTCTGGGGGACTCCAACTGTTCTACATTTGGCCCCGTTCCATAGTCATTATTCAGGGTATCCCCAAATGTCTTAGTGCAATTTTAAACTTTCATAGATTAAATAGTTATCAATGTTTAAAATAAATAATAGCTTGTTTTGATATTTTAAAATAAATTATTTTAATAGCCTAACGGTAAAAATAAAAATAAATAAATGCAATAAAATATAAAAATCTAAATATGTAAAATTAAAAAATAAAATAAAAATTAAAAACATAAATTAAAAGCCTAAAACTATACTAAAAATTTTGCACTAAGGAACTGTACCTTGCCACACACTACCAGCTTGCCAACACTGGGGAACATGTTAAGATAGATAGACAGATACTACCTTGATTTTGCATGCTTGATAAGCATTGTACAGGAAGTCTTAAGGTTCTTAGTGTAGCTTAAAGCTATTTAAAAAGTACATTAAAGCAATTTAAACTTTAAGAAGACTTTTGAATCACCCTATATATATTTTATTCAGCCTGCAAAGTCAAGAGTGTGTCTACCTTCCTGTATTTAGAATGTTCTAGAAAACTGGCAGTGTGTGGCAAAGTATAGTGTTGGAAAGTCTAATTAGAATAAGATAGAAATTCAGTTCTTTTTCTCCTCCATTTTACAGAAGAAAATTACACTTTAGTAAATGTGCATATCAGTGATGTAATAATTTTGAATGCAGAGAAGGAATGGATTTTTTATAAATGTTAAAAAATTCTAGTCATGATCATGATGATTTTTGATAGGGTGATCGAGGTGACCCTGGGCCTGCAGGTCTACCAGGCTCTCAAGGTGCCCCTGGAACTCCAGGACCTGTTGGAGCTACAGGTGATGCCGGACCAAGAGGAGATCCAGTATGTAGCAAGTCAATTTCATTTTGTATGTATGTATGTATGTATGTATGTATCTTATCTATCTATCTATCTATCTATCTATCTATCTATCTATCTATCTATCTATCTATTGATATTTTGGACCTTTTGTTCTTCCAGATGAATTTTGATATTTTTTTTAGCTCTAGAATATATTTTTTCGGTAGTTTGATTGGTATGGCACTGAATAAGTAAATTAATTTGGGTAGAATTGTAGCCACACAACTTTTAAAGTTAAACTGCTTTATTAACACCAAATTCAGAAGTTCTGCTTAGGGTCTATCTGGCTCAAAGTCTAGGACTTCCCTTATTAAAGTAGTTTCTGTAGTACTAAAGTAGTATCTATCCATCATCTACTATCTACTTAGATATAGTCATATCATAAGATAGTATTCATGTGTATTTAAAAATGAATAAATCTGCATTAAGGTTAATGCCTATAAACACCAACAATATTTAGAAAACCAATGCATTAGTATTACAATTCTGTTGATAGTATCCTTATTCCCTCAGGTCCCAGACCTTGGAGTCTTGACTTTTCCTTTTCTTGTTTTTCCCATGTCCATCAGTTGCAAAATCCAATTTTTCCTCTGAAGTGGTTTCCATTTCCTCCTTTTCACTTTTATTATCACTACTTTATTGCCCCTCATTACCTCTGCCTTGGACTAATTACCATTCCTCTAGGTTCACTCTATTTATAATCTAGCTTTCACATTGCCACCAAAGTAATATTTCTAATACAGTGAGCTACCTCTCACTCCCCTAAAACCTGCAGATCTTGAATTGTATGATAAATAAAATACAAACAAGGGCCTGGCATTCAAGACCCTCTAAAGCTTAGCTCAAACTTCTGTCTCTAGCTTCATTTTAAGTTTCCCCTTTCATACTCTGTGCTCCAATCACATTGGGATACTCACTAATCTTTAGTCTCATCCTCTCCTTTTCTGTCTATATGCAATCATACACATTCTTTTCCTTGCTTACTGATAGATAGATTTTTCTCTTGTGTTTGCCTTTGACATCATTTCCTACATTGACTAATTGTTCCCTTTTCCCATCTCTCAGGCCACTCTATTTTGTCTTTCCTGTATTCTTAATATTTCAATTTGTAGGAATAACTTAATATGTATTTGTTTGATTTCATTGATCTAAATTCACCTACAAAGTAAAAGTTTCAGATTATATGACCTCTAGGTTCTATCCAGCTCTATATTTTTGATCCTATGAATTTATGGGTCTTTTGGGTAGGAAAAATTGATTTAGGTTAAATGAAAACCTTTGCTTTCCACTGTTATGTGAAAATATTAGCCTTCAGGTATACTTCACACATATTTGTAAAATTTAAACACAGTTAGGCACAAATTAGCTCTTAACGTTACTATAAAACTAAGGGGATGTTCATGCATTTAAACAGTTGCAGTATAATCAAAATTCCAGGTCATATTGTTCCTGTCTATGGACATTAGCTCAGTACTATTTCTTAATCATGAAATTATATACTGAGAAAACTACATCCATAAACACATCATCTACCTACATACAACTCTCTGCTTATTCATGAATATATTGAATTATTTAATGTTCCATTTTTTGTGGCTTTTCTTTCTAGGGATCTCGAGGTCCTGTAGGTCCACCTGGCCGGGCAGGGAAACGGGGTTTGCCGGTGAGTCCTCAGAAATTCCTAATTCTGTATTTTAGGACATAAAATATACCAAACAGGGGAAGAAGGGTACTGATTTCTAAGGTCTGAAATTCTATATGTTCCAAGCTTTGAGAAGGAAAGAAATTCAAATAACATTCAAGGGAGCCTGATAGAGAATTGTAGCTAAATGGGCATAGCTGCTGTACAGCCTTTCTGCATTTGGAGGGATTACAATTGTCTTTATTGACCAAATTATCTTCTTCCCCTTTCCTGCCAATTGGCTGGTTTGTTTATGGTTTTTACTCTATTTCCTCCACTAAAAGTCTACATAGCTTCTCAGGCATCTTACCATACCTAAATCATATATTCAGGACAGGCTATGAAACCATATCCACATATTCTTCCTTATATTACTGTTTTCTGTTGTCTATGAAGGTTAATAATAGTTTTATACTAACTTTAAGTTTAGGAAAATAATTTTGTCAACTTCTTAATTATTTTAAAGACTTAAAATAATTTTAATCTCTAAATTGAAGACAGACCAGGGTTGTGTGGTTGTTGTTGAGATGGTGAAGTAAGCTTCCCAGAATTACTACTATCTACTTAGATAGTAGATAGTAGAAAGTTGAAGAGAAAATGCCCATCTGTACTCCTATTTGTCACTTAGTCATTTTTCAGTTCGTGATCCTTTTTTGGGTTTTCTTGGCAAAGATACTGGAATGGTTTGGCATTTCCTTCTCCAGCTCATTTTACAGTTGAGGAACCTGAGGCAAACAGGCTTAAGTGACTTGCCTAGCATCACACAGCTAGTAAGTGTCTGAGGCCACATTTGAACTCATGAAGATGAGTCTTTTTGATTGCAAATCCAGCACTGTATCCACTGAGACACCCTGCTGCCCCTACCAGTACAGAGCAGCATCATTCCTCACTCAAAGTCTTATCTAATGATGAAATCACAGGTCCAGCTTAATATATATATATATATATATATATATATATATTGAGTGAGTAGAAATAATATTTTCAAATAAGATCAATTAATTTTTAAAGTTTATAATTAAATCCAATGCTTTCTGTTGAACTTATTTTTTTCTTGAATAACTTTTAAAGATAAAAAGAGACAAGTTTAATTTATTCTCCCTACTCAACTGCTTTCAAAATTTAAATGGTTATTTTTATGTGAAATAGTTAAAACCAATGGAAATTTAAGAAAAAATTCATATGCTAGTAGATTGCCAGTTAGGGAATTCAGGAAATTTAGAAAAAAAATCAAGATTTAAAGAATCCAATTTCAAATGCCTATCCTGGAAATGAGACAAATAGTTTCATTTAATTCACTTGCCATGATGCCACCAGAAATGTGATGGGGCCACCAGTAATTTTTTATTCTAGGCATTAGGAAACTAGGAAGTTTCCTAGTGCCCAGAGCACCCAGCAACTTTTCTTCACGCCACTCTCTTTCCCTGCTTCTTCTCAGTCTAGTCTCTTCCATCTAATTTGACCCATCAAGGTAAATGAATTAGAGAAACCATGTTGGGATTGGGCCTGAAGGTCAAAGAGTATAACCCCTGATAAAAAAGTATAAGCCTAATGAACCTGTTATTAATTTTTCTCCTTTGTAATTTCTAGGATTGACCTGACCTTTGTAAACATGTTTCAAAAGTAGACTAAAACTAGTCAGATAGTTGTTAAGGAAGAAATTAGTAGGCAGGAAGCTCTTTTCCTTCTACTCCAGGACTACCTTCTGTCCTGCTATCAGATTACCAGCTAGTTTTAAGTTCTCTGGAATAATCTAGTTGATATATTGAAGTGAATGTAGGATTCCTATATCCTGTATCCTAATCCCTAAGAGCAGGTATATAGCAATGTTTTAATTTTTTTAAAGCAATTGGGGTTAAGTAACTTGCCCAAGGTTACACGGCTAGTTATTTTTGTGTGGGTGTTAAGTATCTGAGGCCCGAACTGATCCCAGGTCCTCCTGACTCTGGGGCCGGCACTCCTACTCACTGTGCCACCTAGCCACCCCCAATGTTTTTCTTAAACACCATTGATTCATTTATAAATTAATTTATCTCAAACAAATAATTTTCACATTCATGGTTTCTTGTAACATGCTTGATCTATTTGTATATTTAAATCTAATGAAATAGCAATGTCAATCATAGTCTTAGACTTAAATTTAATTACTTCACAATTTTAGATTTTAATATTGCAATATAGTATAGATGATACTGTGAATAATCATTTTAGATTTTTTCTTGTTATTTAAACTATTTTAAAAATGTAATGCAATTCACTCTTTGAGCCTGTCAAGAAAGTTAAAGATATGTGTTATTTCACTCTTTTTGCAGCAAAGATGTTTTCAGTAATGACATAAGAAAGCTTATTATAAACAGGCCCAAATTAAGCTACAACTAAATTTTGATTTTTGGTAGTCAGAAAACAGTGTTAATGAAATTAAATAAGTAAATTGACCTCTTGAAATATATTTTATACTGATGAATTATATGAAACTACATTTGATTGCATCATTTTGGTATGTTTTGACATGTTCTATGTTTTGCAACATAGAACAAAAATGAGAATCTCTTAAGCAGCTAGACATATTTGCATTTTAAATACTTAAAGAAATGAATTATTATGAGTTTTTACACATATATGGGTATGTATGTGTATGTATACATATCTGCATATATTTATATGTGTGTATGAGTATTTTCAATCTACCAGTTTTTTAGAAAAACATTCAAAGATTTTGTTGTCTCATTCTGACTAGTTAATAAATATAAGGAATATATGTAATTGAAAAATGGATACTAACTTGCAACTTTGAGATAACTAAAGTCTTTGGAATCATATTGCCATAATGAATATATGTCTAGGGCCCTCAAGGACCTCGTGGTGACAAAGGTGATCATGGAGACCGAGGTGATCGAGGCCAGAAGGGTCACAGAGGCTTCACTGGTCTTCAGGGTCTTCCTGGCCCTCCCGTAAGTAATTTCCTTTCATATTATCTTTTTCTTCATTGGTTTTCAAAATTTACATTTAAGAATAGATAGATTGATAGACACACACGTATTTAATTTAAATTAAAAGACTTGTTGAATAAGTGATCTCCTAGCTCCTCTATTTTAGCTAAATATGTGTAAGCTAATGACAAAGCCAAAGGATATATGTATGTGCAGCAGGGGTGGTGGGAGAAGGCAGATGTATATTCTTTCAATTTGTTTTAGTCTTTGTAAACTAAGGCTTTTCTACTAAAATCCTACTCTGGTGCCTCATGGCCAAGGAGAAATGACCATCAAAAGCTATTCCAATGCAGAACAGGATCATCCTAGAAAGGCTTTCAGTATATATCATATGATAGAATGTATTTGTCTTCTGTCTAAGAACAAGTCTAGGTCAAGTTAAGCACCATTAGAATTTTGAAGTCAGAGACGGTTGTGTTTTTCTGTCCTTATATCATGAGTGCAGAGTTTCAGTGCCTGTGTATACATATATGTATATGTACATATACACATATGTGTATACTTTTATAATATATATATATATATATATGGCACTTTATAAATACTAGTTAAATCAAATCGAATAGAATGAATTGAAGAGTCTCCTCACCAGATTGGCCAAAGGGCTATGGAATTTTCAGCCACAAGAACTCCTAAATGCAGATTTTTAAAGTTCTGAAGTAATCAAAATTAAAATGCTACTAAAAACCTGATAGTAAAGATGAATGATTATTTAAGACACAACTGTCTGTAGGTGAATATTTCCATATCTTTACATTTTATGCTGAAGTTAGCATTGTTCAGTTTAAATAGCATAATGCTTTCCTCTTTCCCCTCCCCCAAATTTAGGGTCCAAATGGTGAACAAGGCAGTGCTGGAATTCCTGGACCATTTGGCCCTAGAGTGAGTATATTTATATATTTGTTGTTGTACTTCAGTTGTGTCTGACTCTTTGTGACCCCATTTGGGGTTTTCTTGGCAAAGACATTAGAATGGTTTACCATTTCCTTCTCTAGCTCATTTTGCAGATGAGGAACTGAGGAAATAGGAGTAAGTGACTTGCCCAGGGTTACATAGCTAGTGAGAGTCTGAGGTCAGATTGGAAATCAGGCAGATGAATTTTCCTGACTTCAGGCCTGACACTCCACCCACGGCAAAACATAGCTCTGCATGTGTGTACCCACATACATACCTACATACCCACATATGTATATTTACACATATATAGACATAACTATTTATATATGTATATATGCATATGTGTATACATATAATTTTAAAATAAACAAATAAGAACAGCATGCGGTTACTTTAAGTAACGTGTTCCTTCATTATCTTTCTCATAAACGACATATCTCCTCTGAAGCTTGTCAGAAAAGAAGTGAAGCAAACAGCTTAGTAGTTTTTCTATAAATTATTCAAATGTATGACCATGGTACTTTTTAATATAGCTTTCAATACATATTCTCTTTAAAATCTTTTACTTATAATTTAGATGAGATCATTTCTTATGACATTTTCTTACTTGGAGTTATCTGAATTTTGGTTGAGTATTTTATTGATTGAGATTTGATCAAATAGACCTACTTTAACATGCAAATAGATTATTAAGCTAGTTTTAAAATTTTTCCTTTAAGCAACAGTGCTTATTGGAAACTTTAAAAAAAAAAAAACTGGGCCTCTCTCTCCCACCCAAGCTGAAAAAAAAAAAGTAGCCAGTCATGGGTTACTCCTATGATCAGCCAGATAGCTTTGTCTTGCTCTTTTTCCCACTTGGGATGGTTTGCCCCTCCTTAAGCAACCTGATGCTTACACCTCTATTTAGGGCTCTCCATATTAATACTAAATTTACTGTATTAGTCACCCAATTAGTTTAATGCATGGCAACTTGGAATTTCTTTTTTTTTTTTTTTAAAGCAATTGGGGTTAAGTAACTTGCTCAAGGTTACGCGGCTAGTCATTATTTATGCGTGGGTGCTCATTTTCTGAGGCTGGATCTGATCTCGGGTCATCCCAACTCCGAGGCCGACGCTCTTACTCACTGCGCCACCTAGCCGCCCCTCAGGGCAATTGGGGTTAAGTAACTTGCCCAAGGTTACACGGCTAGGTTTTTGTTTGTATGGATTAAGTGTCGGAGGCCGGCTCCGAACTCAGGTCCTGATTCCAGGGCCGGCGCTCTATTCACTGCGCCACCTAGCCGCCCCTGCAACTTGGAATTTCTGATCTCAGTATTTCCAACTTAGCTTTCTCTGTACTTGAACCATATTTGAAGCTTTAAGGGAACTATACTTATGTATTACTTGGAGGTAAATTATGATTTTTTTAATGACAATGCTGATTTTTTTTCAGTGTTGAGAACTACCAGTGAGATACTTTTTTTTGGAGGGGGAAAGGCAAGACAATTGGGGTTAAGTGACTTGCCCAAAGTCATACAGCTGATAACCGTTAAGTGTCTGAGGCCAGATTTGAATTCAGGTCCTCTTGATTCCAGAGCCCTATTCACCTAGCTGCCTATAGATACTTTTTTTTTACTCTATTGCAGAGAATTGCCTTTAATGTAGCTTTCAGCTTTAGAGTTTCCTCATGTTTAAAATGAGGGACAGTGGGACTACATGATCCCAAAGGCCCTTCTTGATTCTAAACCCTATAATATTATGTTTGAAAATGTACATAATAGGTATAACTTTATCAAAATACATAAAGGTTTTCTGGAATGACTGATCTTGAGTCATATACTAATTGTGGTAGATGTAGGCATTGTTAAATTCTACATGCATCAGAAAATTAATCTAAATCCTGACTTCAACAATGAGGCATCAAAATGAGTTCCTGAGAAATAATAGGCATGTGACTATGAGAAAAACAGTCATTTCCTTGACATGGAAAAAAAAAGTTAGACCGTGGTACACATTGATATAATATATGCCTTGTGTCTTTCAGGGACCCCCAGGACCAGTGGGTCCTTCAGGTAAAGAAGGAAATCCTGGGCCACTTGGGCCAATTGGACCTCCTGGTATGAGAGGAAGTGTGGGAGAAGCAGGACCAGAGGTGAGTTCCCAAGAATTTGTAGTCTAAAAGATTTATTTAAATGTTGTCTACCTTCCACAGAGACTCCTACAGACTGAAAAGCCAGCAGCTGAAGGCATCTTTAAGAAAGTCATCACTTTATCCTTTTGAGTGGGAACTGGAAGATCTCTCAGAGATGTAGGGAAGATCCCTGTTCTGATAGAGGTTGGAGGTGATAACCACGTAGCTCCTTTAAACTCTGAGATTTTTTCCATCTGTGCATCTTGGAAGCTAAAATTGAAGCCTTGTTCCACACAATAGCTGGTCTGCACCTACTTTGGCTAATTAAACAAATAATATTTACATGGTGTCATCAGGGACCCCCGAAGCTGCATAAAATGCTGACTTTAGCTAAGAAAGTATGGATTGGCAAATTTCCTGATATCTAGATAGAAATAAATCTCAGTTGAATTGATTCTTCTTATCTGAAATCCCTGAATATTGATTGTATACTTCTAATATTCCAGGATGTAGAAATGGCTTTGTGGGATTTATTTTAATTCCCTAATAAAGCAGAATATCTAAGCAGAACAAGATGACCTGTCAAGGCAGATATCATAGTCTCTATTTAACTCAAGTACTGATTTATAGACCTGTGGGTCTGAAAAAATGTTTAACACAACATTTTCCACATGTGGACTTTCATAGTTTGGCACAGAATCCTTATTTGGCTACAAAGTACATTAGTAACAAAAACTGTCATTTTCATTGATGGGGGTATTGCATCTAAACTCTCTCTGTACCAAATGAAGCCAAAATTTCTGCATCCAAATGTTAAGTAAAAATGTGCTATCTAAGTTACTTTAAAATTTTTTTTAAATTACTAGGGTCCGCCTGGTGAACCTGGTCCTCCTGGTCCTCCAGGCCCTCCTGGTCACCTCACTGCTCCTCTTGGGGATATAATGGGACACTATGATGAAAG